>JAPYZT010002695.1:0-41147 GCA_030522965.1 Tryphoninae sp. A BG-2022a
TATTATTATTATTATTATTAGACAGTTTTATTTGTATAACTTTGTACCAAAGTTGTTTACAAAATCTTGAATCTAATCGTAAATCTAATTTGTCTCGTTTCTCCCTTCTTATTCCCTTTCTTTTATTTATTTAACTAATATATTTTGTATCTTCTCCGTCTTCCTTCAGATTATTTAAAAAATACATGCTGTACAATGTACACAACGGCAGGCACAAGTTCGCTAAAATACAAAGTGCCGTCACAAAACAATGCGTAAGCTAGTGATCGGAGACAGTAATAGTGATAATAGAAAAATTGAGCGAAACGTCAGTAGAAAAAGGTCACATCTTAAATATTCCGAGTATTATTGGCTGTTCGACTTAGGGTGATAACTTTCTCCAAAGCCCACGGGGATTCCCTCATTAAAATTGTTCAAAGTTCCGCGCGCCAGTCACGCATGCGCTGACGTGCACGCAGCCATGCGCGTGCGCAGGGCCTCGCATGCGCGCCACCATTTTTGAATTTTCAAAATTAAAACTCGTTCAATTTTTGGGTGCTTTGGAATTGTGGAAAAGTTTCAATTTTCTTAACGTGAAAAATCTTCGAAATCTTTGTTCACAATGAAAGAGTAAAAGTTTAACGTGGGAAATATTGGGTATAGCCTGAAACATTCCCGTAAGTCATAAAATTCTAGTACAGCGTAAATTTTGTCGCCAAAGTATACATTATACGAAGATATTTGTGCGATATAGGGGCAGACTCAAAGCGTGAGTCGTTAGGGGGATAAAGTGTCACATAGTGGGGGAAGGTATACGCATCCAAGAGGAGAGTCGAGAGGATAAAAAGAAGCTGTGACCATATCTCCCCAAGAGGCATTCGCACGTCGACGCTCATCGGTACAGGTAAGCTCTCTTTTAACAACGCAGTCAATGCATTCTTCCTAAATCGGTGAAACCCATTACTTTTCGTACATTTCCTTCGGCCAATTTATAAATTTGCAAATATCGAATCCGTGAAAAGTGGCTCGTTTCCGGCTACCTCCAGAGTTTAGACGCGACGATAGTGTTGTCATCGAACATTGTAAACGAACGAATAATCCGATAAAAGAAATTTTCTATAATATTTAAAAATCATTATTGTTAATGATACGACGATAAATTATGTATTAAAATATCGAAAATAAACATTATTTTGGCATAAACATTGTTAATGACCGATCGCAATTTTAAACTCACCCTCGCTTCTTTCGATTTTAGAATAGAATCGCGAGATCGAAACGAACGATTATTGTCCCTCTTATTGAAGAAACTCCGTGGCAAATAATTGAAACAATCGAAACTTTGTCCAAATTATTGGCGAATCTATATTCGATGCAACACGGTCGCTCAAAGTCGATCCTTTCTTCCCTTGATTCTTTCTTATAACTTGCCATGGCATGTACGTTAAAATATTCTTCTTGACCGCTGCTCAAATTTCGACGTCACATACGTTATTCGGACTACCAGTAGATCGAACCATTGAAATTGTTATGCTTAAAGTTTTAGCAATATATTGTCTCGATTAGGCGACAACTGGAAACAAGAAAGACCAACGCCGTACAAAGATTCGTTCCGAATTTTGGAGGTTACTTCACGTCGTTGCAACGAGGAAGGATCTATGATGGGACGCACATGCCTCCTTGTGATTCTCGCAGGTAAAGAAAGAACATTTTCCTACTTCATATCGATGATCCTAATTGGTTTTTCGTAGCAACAAAAACGAGGATACCGCCCCTAAAATATTTCCCAATCGTGTTACTTTTCTTACGATATCGTTACGTTTATCACAACTAACAATTTTTATTCGGCTTGTTCGCGCCTCGAGGCAACGTTCAATTTCTGCTGACGGATTTTTTTATCTACCAATAAAGTTGACGAAAAATGCTCGGGTCTAAATATTTGGGTGTAAATAATTTGAATCATATTTACTACATGTACACGCGTCTTATAAAACCAATATTATTAATTCTTTTTATGTTTCTTTGCAATTATTATTAACACCTGGCCAAATCATCGTCGTTAGCTCGTCCACTGTGTCGCGTTATTTTCTTCTCTTTTTTTTCTTTATTTATTCTTATTCGTTTCTCATTATTAATTTTAGTTTTGCTATTAAATATTATATTATAAAATGTATATGACACTTGGATAATAAATAAAAGAGTTTAGTTGAAACGAACTCTTTGCCCCCCTCACCCCGCCCATTATTAATTAATATACAGATACGTCAGAGTTCAGATTATTTCTAAATCGACATAGCCATATTTGACATTCTTATAAATTCTACAATATTTATTGGTACTGAATATTAATATTATTTTAGTTTTTGATTTTACGAATTAACCCGAACGATCTATCAAAAAATCTTTTAACTACCATCGATACATTTTTTTTAAGTCGAAAATCTCAATTGTTTTTTTTCATTACCAACACAAATTTGATATCGGTGAGCTCCAAAAGGCTAGCTGGTGTGGGAACAGCTAAGGGTTAATCCATCGAAGAAAGCAATTCATATGGGTGCACATTCGTTATACAAAATATTCGATAAAATTTCTTGCTCATGAGAAATGTAACGTAGCGATTGCTATGTAAACGATCGAATGAATTAATGAAATTATATCGAACATAATTGAGGAACGCAAAAACGAATTAATTTGGTGATCTTGGATCGATACGATGCGCGCCCATTAAGAGTCAATGTTACATGCGACGTACGCATTGAAAATTTCATCAGTAAACATACCAGCAGTAAACAACCGCTCAGGTTCAAAATTGGCAGCTACACAGGTATTTTTTTTAAATTATTGCAATAATTTTGTAGACGTCCTCAAAAGTTGAACGCACAGGGCTGGCAAAAGTACGGATGGTGTTTTCGAATCGCTCGTTGTATGCAACACTATGTTCAAAATTGTGGAAAAATAAAATACCAAGAGCCACTATTTACCATGGTTCTCCATGTATCTGACCATTTTTAACCCGATCGGTTGTTTATTGCTTGAATGTTTACTGGTCCAATTTTCGAAGCACACGTCGCATGTAACACTGAACCTTAAATCTATCGGGTTGGAATAAACGTTTCTAATTGTAAGGCGGAAAAACAATGTTAGCTTCGATAAAGTGGTGCAAATCATCGGATAGTACGTCCGTTGCCTCATCGCATTCCTCTGTAACCGCCTCTGTATCGTATAATACACTGACAAGTCGAGAGCGAAACATTAATTAATGAAGGTAGGTGCCTTGTGCGAAGCGTTTTTTACCTACCCGGTAAAGCTTCTTTCTTCACGCGTCATATGACCAATTTTTGGAAACTTTACTAAATATGTTTTCTATTAAAATCAACGAACAAATTTTTATCGCAATTTTATCGACGCCGTTTAAGTTGAATTTGTACAAGAAAAGATTTACATTATATTGTCTTTTTTCCGTGGGTAAAATCGGGTGAAACTTTGTCAAATAATTGCCAGCCATGTCGAAGATCGTTCCATTTTTGAAAAACAGTAACTGTCCTTGTAGAAATTACCAACTTGCAATAAGTCAGGAATGCGAACCAAAAGAACTAATGCGCGTTCAATTCTCCACTTATTGTCCTATAAATAGTATATTCATGGAAAAGAAATGCATTATTTTGCGTTAAGACAAAAAACATCATTTTTCACCTTGTAAATATTTTGTATAGATATATTAGCTTTACTATAGGTTTAAACAATTGCAAACTATTAGTCTATACTTTTTGGTTTCGTCATCAATATTGAACCAATATCTTACGACGATGTTTATTTATACTAGAGTTACGCAACCGATTAATTAATTTATCACCCACAAAATGTGAGAAATATCGTTTCATGCGCGAGTCAAATATTTTCACATATTTTAGTGGATAATGAAATTTTCAAGAATTGAGATTTGGTAAATAATTTTTCGTATTTCCCATATATATTCTTTAAGGCGTATTTGACTCCAAAAACACTCCATTCAAAACACTTTCGATTTAAAATTAGAAAAATAATTCGCAATATCTATCTTCAATTGGCACCTGTTAAAACCGGTAAACTTTGCAAAATTGCCAAGCAACGATAAAGAACATTGAATACATAATCGGTAGCAAATGGTTCATTCGTACCTAATGTCTTTCACCAATTAAATAATAATAACTAAAGCATGTATTTGTAACGAGACATTATAACTCGAAAATTATAGATCGTACCTATTACCAACGACGTTCGAAAAAGAGATTGGGTTTCGCGAAATGTCGCCTTTACCATGAAAAGATCGAGAGTTTGCATGGTATCTGCGATTAAACAAAAGCTAAAGCTAAAACGTGGAAGCAATTGGTGGGAATTTCCGAAAGATTTGGGCGAATATATAAAAGAATTTGGAAGATCGGTGAGACACATGGAGCAGGAAAAGACTTGAAACACGTACACCACGAGATGGAATTGATTGGGTTTTGTGAAATTTCATGATAGAATCGAGTCCATCAATTCGCGACTTGTTACTTTTCAGTTAGTTACTCGACCAGTTAATAAATGAGACTTTGCTCCACGGTCGGATTGTTTTTTAAATTATCGGCGTAACTGAACGAATAAGAAATTGCCCTATGGATGAGTCGGTCGGAAATCATAACTTATATAAACGACGTGTAAATTTTTGTCTCCAGAAATTGTGACACTTGTTTCAATTACATTCATTATAAACAAACATACTCGTTACTCGCATCTTCCAGTCTTTCATTAAATATCTTTATCGTGGAAAATATTAAGCTTCCAATTAAGCTCGAAGCAGTTAAGTTCGTAGTTGCGGAGTTACAGCCGTCTAGTCAAATCGGCGTTGGTCCCAGTAACATTATGTGCATGCTCGTTCGAAGAGTTCCAGAAAAACTATACCCATTCCCCATAAAGGATCGGATATCTATGAACAAACTTTCGGATATCGCATTAATATCTTTAAAGTAATACGACCACCTTTGGATCACCTTCGTCATCGTTACACCAATATATGGTGTAACTTCCAAATAAATATCTTTGTCCAACGCTGAATGACAGGCAGGCGACCTACGATGATGAAGGCAAAGCGTAGTTGTATAATATATTTGACGTTTTTTTTTCTTCTTTTTTATCATAAAATATAAATATGTACGACAAGACGCAAAAGATGAATAACCTCGGCAGAAGTATGAAAAGTTTTGCAAAATTATGCATTGGGAACGATACCAGGCAGGACTCTCACCCTCCTACCATATCAGCGGATAAGTTGTAATTACTCGATTGACATTTATTAGCAAGATCAAGGAGCCTCATCCATAAATGCAATATATCATCTGCTCCTCCTCCCCCACATAGATACTTGGATCATCTTTCTTACGCACGCACTCCCTTTAATAGTTTCACCTCTCCCGCTTCCTCGTTTCTGCGTCTTCCTATTTTTTCCTGTTTTCTTCTCGACTCGTAGGTCGTGCCTCTCAGGATTGTGGTTTATCGTATGGCTCTTTTTTTTATTTAAATTTCATTATCGGAGGTGAATCATTTGCCACATACCTATTGAAAGTTATTCTCGCGTACTTAGGCTGCTAACGAATTATTATTTCGTTATGTAGCGACTACTGCATCGCTTATTTTCCGTACATTGGACAAAGATGTACGAGATAATCGTTTTCAATTACGGTGAGACTATGAACGCTGTTTAATTGTTTTCTTGATAAAACGTAAGATTGGACCCTCTTCTGCAACAGTCAATTCCATAATAGCGGTGTGATTCGCGAGTGCGCTTTTATAAACAAAAAGAACATTTTGCGCACCATGTGCGCACATTTGACGTGAAACTTTTTAACGTTTGGACGGTTAAATTCATATTCTATTACATATTACTTTCTACGAACATACTTCTAATAAGCCTCGGTCTTCGCCTAAATTATTTGAAAAATCATTTCATCACGAGCCAGAGTCGTTAAAGTACGTGAAGGGGTTGATATTACCACCGCTCAACCTTATCAGCAGCTACAGAACTTTCACTTCTAACGTACGTGGTGGCCACGCGCTCGTTTTTCTTTAACATCGCCGTCCGTTATTCGCCTAAAAAGTAACATCGCCTACAGTTAGGAAGAAGAAGAGACGAATTCGTTGACGGTGTTCCTTTGAAAGTAAACCATTCTTTAAATGGTTTACTTTAAAAAATGGTTTTTACCATTTTTTAAAGCACTCCGCTCAACTTACTCGTAATCGCGCTCTTTCAGGAATCAACGAAAACCACATTTACAATACTCAATTCATTTCTTTAGCTACGTTTATTTCTTGATATATCGTTAAAGCATTACGCCTACGAATAAACGACCAAAATTTCTCCTCTATTCTTTTTTAAACTCAAATTCAGTGCAATTCAATTTCTGAATCTTTCAGTCTTACTCCATTCAAAATTAAAGAAACATCGTAAATTGTCAGACTGTTTAAAAACAAAATTATTTTAAGAAATATAAATGAACATGTCAGTGGAGAGCAAGCAGATGCACGCCCGACCTTGTCAGACACTACAACTATCCTCCATTTTGTCTTCGAATAGACATCTATCAAATATTGAAAACCGAGATCGCAGATGATATCTTGATTATCAAAAAGTACAATTTTCACCAAATTCTTCTTCATTTCGAGACATAAATATGCTGTACAATGTCTCTTCAAACTTTTCTTCAAAGAGCAGTTTTGAAAAAACGTTCGCAGTTTGAGGTAGAATTTTCATGTTACATATTAAAATTTAAAACGATTTACTTTCAATTTGTAATCCCAAGGCCATGTTGTACCCTTTTGTTTCTTAGCGATCTTCAAACGTACAATCGAGTTATTCTTTTCATTAAAGATCGCGTGTACCATTGTCAATTCTTAGAACTTCTATATACATTTTTGCAAAACATTCTTAAAATATACATAGGAAAGATAGTGTGAAAAAGGATTGAAGTTTTAATCAAATACATTCATAGTGATATCCTCCTTTAAAAAAAGTTAATAGATTAAGATAAATAATAAAATAAACATTTGGCAATCTCTCTAAATTTTTCGAGCGATCGTCAAGTATATATTTGTTTATGCTATTTATCGTTGGAAACTGAAAATTTTCTTTTCAAAATGTAAACAACTTAAACATTGTCATACTCAATTTTTCCTTTTTTTTACTTTTGGCCTGAAACGCTTTTAGTAAACAGTTATTTTAATAGATTGCATGATGAACACATTATCAATGAGAAACATTGTGACAATTATTCAAGTGTAGATTTTTGTGAAACTGGAAATCTGAAAACTCGAAATTCTTCACCTTATTTTGATTTTGTTCGCTATATATCGTACTCTCTCTCTCTCTCCCCCCCCCCCTCTCTCTTATATATGTATACATATCTCACTCCGAATAATGTTTTCTGAATCATACAAATTATTTCTCGACAGTTTGCGTTTTATGGACGTTCGGCGAGACACTATCTTGCGATCAGTGCGGCCGTGAATGCATGCCGAGCTGCGGAACGCGTCAATTTCGGGCCTGTTGCTTCAACAATCTGAAGAAAAGGATCCCCGATCTTGGACTAAAGCTCTGGATCGATCCACCTCGAGAATCCGGACACCTGCATCTTGTCTACGACGCATAGTTCTCATCTATCGCTCATCTTGTCGTCCAGCTGGCAGCACTCGAAAAAATAGCTAATTATATTAAATGAAAAGAAGAAAAGTTAATTCCAGAATCAACGTTACCTGTATCTTTTCAAAAATGGATTATACGGCGATCGGACGAATTTAAAAATGCCAAAAATCTCATTGCACCGTATCAAAGATTAAGCGTTCTTTATTTTAGAAGCTGTATGGTACGAAAAGCATTCAACTAGATCAAAGAAAATAATCCTTTACTGTTGCGAGCGTTGTATAATTTTAGTACTCGGCGAATAATAACTATTGCAAATGAAAACTATTTGTCGTTTTTAATTGAGTTAGCTTTAGACGGTAAGAGTGTGACTTCGGTGAATTACAATATCGCTGCTTCGATTATAAAGATCACTTTACTCGTTTGTTATGTACGTTTGACATGTGCTCAACCACAATAACAACGAAATATGTCTTTCACAATAACTAAAATGGCTTTCATTGTAAATAAGATTAAGAAAAGTAGTTCAGCAAAACTTTGTTTAACGTTAGTATATAAATTCTAATGGAGATCGTATTATGTTTTTCCGTAGTTTATGTTTAATCCTTCATTTACAGGTGACTTTCACATTTGCTTAATGCAATTAATAACTTGCTTATATTTATTCGAATTATATTTTATTTTTATTTGTCCACGATTGAATATCATTTTATTCTTACAGAATGCAACGAATCGCCATTCGTCTCAATATATTTTATGTTGGACACATTGTTTCTTAGCGCATTTTACGCCTGCGTTTTTTCAAATTATTTGTATCCGTTTTGGAGGAAACCTTGAGGATCTCTGTTTCATTCTCTGTTGCGACGATCTTGCGTTTCTTTAAATGTTGTGTTTTGGTGCTTTGTTTCGCTAAATCCGCGGTAAATGCATCACGACTGACGCGTTCTGAAAAAAACAAACAATTTATTTATCGTATAAATTAATATAGTGTACTTCCATAGAATAATTTCTTCGTGAATTCGATGCGAAAACTTGACCTTCGCAAATTTTCAATACATGATCTAAACTTTCCCAGTATTAAAATGGGGAGGGGGAGGGAGGCACGATTATCATTGTTTCTATCCTTAGAATGTCAAACTGAGCATTATAACAATTTCTTCAAAAAAAAGGTGTCAGTCAGTTTTTTGTGAATTGTACACTCGCTACCGTTAATCTCGATTTTGCGAATCGACTTACTCTTCAAAAAATAAAGTGCTAATATGTACAGACTTTCTAAAAAAAAACTTAACAATTAAGTACTGTATAATATATTATATTCAAGCAATTATCCTCATTTTTTCATTTCAGATGGGCCCAATTCATAAATTGAGGTCACCGCAAACATATTTTCCGAACCATAATCCGAAATAGTGGCTACTATCTTATTAATACTCAATTTAATTAATACGCTTTTCAATTACAAAAAATTAAGATTGTTCTAAAAAATATATATGATCAAATACAGTAGCTTTTTCGAAAAAGAGCTCAATAGTTGTATGAAACATTCCGCAAAGTGCGATTTTTGGGCTCTCTGATTGCCCATAAGCTATTAAATTTTGGATTGATGCAGCAAGTAATGGAAGGAAGGTAGGCTAACTATGAGGATAACAGATTAAATATAATCTAGGGTAGGCAGTGTTCCGCCCCAAAGATTGTACTAAATAAGTTTTTAGCTTCTAACATGCACGTACTTCCAATATCATCCAAAGAAAGATGAGGAGATGAGTCAATTTTATTTTGTGCCTTGATTTTGGAAGAGGCAGATTCTTCCGTTGAAGACCTAATTCCAAAAGGTTTAACGGGTGTCGAGGTCGGGGAATCGTTCGTCTCTCTGATTTCATGAACATCCAAATCCAGACTGTCTTCAGTATTTTGGTATATTTGCATCAAATTAAATATTGCGTCAGACCCATCGCCAACCTGAGAAATTCTGCAAATTCAAATACAATTCTCAAAACAGTACGGGTTAATGTTTGTTCGGTCAATAACTCACTTCCCTTCACCATAGTGGGAGCTTTGTGTTGGCAATAAAAAAAATATATAAAACGTCACAATATCGGATTCGCGGCGTAGATTTTTTGCGAAAACATTTATAATGAAACCGTAAAAAGTGTTTGGTCCCTATGTGTGATTTAATTGTCATTCCCTTCAATAAAATGGTTACACTCTCAACAGTGCAATGGCCGCTGGGCACTCCAGCGATCCGTCGCACCCTCGTCATTAGTCGCTTTCGCATTTTTTTCATACACGCTTAAAAGCGTGTATGATTTTGTAACCGTATTTTGTCATGCAAGAAAGTCTTCTAGGAATACGTCAAATATTTCAAAATAAACAAAATCATACTCGAGAAGAATAGATGTGTAACGGATGTCGGTATATTTATGCTTACTTAGAAGTGCACGAGAGTGTATACCGTCTAGAATTTATCTAGTTCAAAAGATACAAATACCCATATCCCAAGAATGAATTCAGTGGTCGTGCTCCCACTTGGCATACAAGTCGCTCACCGAAGCTTCTTCACTTCGTGCCATTTTAATCAATAGTGTTGGTCGAACTTGTTAACTCTTTAGTTACGGACCCATTTTCCGGGGCGCTATTCTCGCTCAATGAGCAGTTGAGTGACTACAGTCACAGCTCGTACATAGCGGGAGTCAACCGTTGAGTGACTTAAGTCACCAGTCATACGTAGCAAAGGTCAGGCGTTATGTGACTATAGTCACCGTCTCGAAGGGAACGGGTTAGACAAAAATAGCTGAACCCAGTACGATACTCTAAAGAGCATATTTATCCCTAGGGATAATTATGTTAAGTATCAGCTAACAGTTTTTCTTTCGAGAGTAGCATATAAGTTACAATTAGGGGGGCAGCGCCAACCATTCAATAGCGCCAACTTTCTTAAGTTTAGTCATGATCGATAGAAGGGCCATTTTATGAGAAGATATTTAATATATATGCAGTATGTTACACAGCTATTATGAAGACGAACGAAAGCCGAAACTCATAAAGCCAATATCAATAGATAAGTATTAAACATTGCTTTGCCATTATAAAAAAGACATTGAGCTACTGATCGTTGGTTGACAAAAAGGCAGTGGATTCCTGGGCCATTATAGAATCGTTTCTCGTTAGTGAATTCATTAGCAATATACTATGATTTTGGTGTTGCTATTTATAGTGTTATTAGGGTTAGACCGATGACAAACATTGTAGTGCGGTCAATCGAGCCATTGTCAAATTATACGCAAATAGCAGCTGAGAAACAAATACATAGACACACTAGTATGCACCCGAAAAATTTTACATGGCAATGTGAAGCAGCTCAGATGTTAAGGGGAGATATACACCTAAACGTTTGAAAAAAATCATTTTTTTTTGCATTTTCTTTAAGTTTGAGGTCGTAAGAATATCTGGTGAAAACGACAAGGTATTGGCCTGTTATCGATGATTCCATGTAAGTTGACAAATTTTATCATTTATTTATGCCCAAATTTTCAAGCACGTTTTTCTTGAAACCACGTTTTTCAAACCGGTACCCAAAATTTCTCGAAAACCAATGAACCGATTGCCTTGAAATTTGTTGTGCTTATGCTATGGACGATTTTGTAGTACGTGCCATAGGCTTTTTTTCGTTCCTTAGTTTTTTTATACACGTAATAATAACTGATTTTTTAGCTAAAAATCATTATTTATGTTCAAATGTTCGCCATTTTGTCATAAATCGATTACTAGATTATAGTATATCTAGTTTAATAATCTTTTTGGTTTCTTTTCAGATGATTTTTGAAGAAACGCCAGTGGATACCGCGTATGAAGATTTTTTTATGGAGCTTCAAAGAACATGCGATATCTCGAAATATTTTCGATATTTTGTAATAATAAAAATTAAACACATTCTTAAATGTGTATACTTTCATTTGGTTCAAACTACAATCCGAAATTTTAAATAGTTTTCCTACAATAAAATCTCAAAAATAACCTTTTTTTGCCTCCTAAGTGTATATCTCCCCTTAAGAAAGGTTTTTGCGACTGTTTGTGTATAGTACAAATTCGCCCAGAAACCTTCCATTAATGCTTCCTGCGTAAATTAAACTTCTATATTCTCTTAATTGTATCCTTAAAGATTCGAATGTTGCACCAATTGAGCTGAAATATTTATAATAAGGACGTCAAACATATTGAGATAGAATAAATTACAGAGCAACGAACCTTTTTGGCTCTTGATCCATCCATGGAACATACAGAAACGTTTTTAGATCCTCTGGTAAACAATATTTATCAGGAAGCCAGGAAACGCCAACCATTTTCAGTTTGTCATGATATTTGTACATCATGTTGTACCAATGACAGCATTTTTTGGAAAAATATCTGGCTAAAAACCTGCGAAAATATCAATAATTAAAATACCTCGCTATACGGCCGCTCTTTACACAGCATTTTACTATAACGGCCTCTTTTAATTATGGCACGTATTCGATTTGTGGATTACAATATTTTTTTATACAGCCAAAAAATGGTGTACTGTTAGAGACTTTCAGTTTAGTTTCAACTTCCCTATTTAGGCAGCACTACTGTATTTTATTACTTAAAACGAAAATGTGAAGAACGTTTGGTGTTCAACATTGTCATTATTTTACTGCATTTTTGTTGGGCTTTTTGATTGGGTTTTGTGTCTGTGGGTATTAATTAGTGAATTGCAAGCCTATTTGATAGGTATGTGTTAGAAAAAGCTGTACTTGCGTTACATTTTGAAATAATTCATTAATTTTTTTAAATGTGTTATCATCCCTTTTTTACAAAAAAAAACATGTCGCCGAAACGTTTATTGTGTTTGGAGATTAACATTGATAAAAATAAAAAGGGAAGCCAAAAGTCTGCCACGCAAGAGAAATTGTTTGTACTTTCGTTTTTATGTAAGCATTTGTATAGAACATAAAATGGCTAATATGCTTTATGAGCTAAAAACTACAGTATTTTATAAAAAATTTAAACAGATCGGATTGAATTTATGTGAGTTTGTATAAAAATAATCGATTCGTTATACAGCTTATCACTTTACAGTCATCTTTTCTGGAATGTATCTAGGCTGTTAAGCGAGGTATGGGTGTAGTAGCCTTCAATGAAATATTTTTTTCAAAAATTATTCATTTTTCATTTTTATGCAACACAAAAAAGACATTTGTATGATTTTATTATGATTCGTTATTTTCCTATTCACTTTCGATAATAAGATATGGGGATAACAAATAATGATTGCATATTTAGAATGGTTGGCTATGAGATTAAAAATTGATTAAAAATTTTCATACCAAATTCTGCTGACCACGGAATAAGCTACAATTGAAATGTTCCATGCCTGTCCCATAACGATCCTCGCCCTTAAGAAATTAGCAGCCTTTTCGGCGACATTCTCCACCCTGCACATTAGTTTTGCAAAACCTTGTGTTCTGACAAGGACATACTGAAGCATCTGTCTTGATGGCAATATTTGAATGTTTTTGGTACACTCAATATTATCACTAAGATAAATATATTCTTTTTCCAAAGCTACTTTTAGATAGTTCAATAATGCTCTGTTAACTTTTTCCATGTTTTTTAACCCTTTGTCACTTCTAAATTTGCTCTTCATCCTGTATACGAGGCGACTGAGAATTGCTGCCTCAGTATGTAAAATGACCTGTGAATCCATATCTTGAATAACTTTTTTTATTGCCATTAGAAATCCGTTGGAATCTGAAAATAGAATGATTCCGCCCGATACTAAAATGTTGTAAGTGAAAAACAAAGTATTTCATGAAGCATAAAAACACATAGTATTAAAACAATCGACCATTGGACGCTATAACTTTCAAATGAGCAAACGTTTTTCCAATGGTACTGGAATAAAACAGCAGTATAAATAATGTCTTTTTGAATCATAAATTATGATTTTTCACTTGAATTTTATTACTCGTGTAAGTAATGGTAACAAAACTGAAACAATATCGTAAATAATGTACCAAACTCATCGGTGGAGCAACGCCAGGTTGTTGTTGGGGGTCGATCTACGAATAATTTATTCCAATACGCCTCCATTTCGTTTTTCTTGCAATACTTTATTACAAGAATACAAGTAATAGTACAATACCAACAAATACTGCATAAGATAAAAAAAGATTCGTATATACGTTATATATACATGTGTCAAATTTTAAATCGATCGTGGGAAATGTTGCTTTTTCGTACTTGACACAAGAAATTTTGCACCATTTTTTTAGATCATCGTTGTTTATTTACAAGGTACATCATCTATGAATATGTATATTAATCTTGAATTAAAGTTATCATTAATGGAATATCAGACTACACGTGTTCTTGTAGCAAGCGAGTTTGGCAACCGTCAGGACAAGTTAGGTTAGATTACCAACTCAATTTTTAATCGGCTAACTTCGGACGGTGTCATTTGTCTTCGTTTTATAAGCAGCAGGTTTCTACACATACCACGAGCGAAATGGTGTGGAGTTTCATGGATTTCATTGTACGTGTTGGTAATATCGCGCTCGTCCGTGTTAAAACGAAACTGCGTTTCGTCTCAGCTATGTAAAGTTAGCCCCTCGATTTTGACTTTTGCATCTTTTTTTAAATTTATAACGATTGTTTGTCGTTTGTTTGTGATTGTTTGATTAATTATAACGTTTGTTTGATCATATTTTTTATCAATCAAACGAACGTTCGAATTATATTATTTGTTTCCAACAAATGATTCCGAATCGATTGGCGTTTGAAGAAATCAAATTAGACAAAAGTTCAAAAATTTGCGGCTAACTTAACGCTCTTTTTTGTTTTGTTTGTTTGATAAAAAATATGATCAAACAAACGTTTTAATTAATCAAACAATCACCAACAAACGACAAACAATCGTTATAAATTAAAAAGCTAAAGTCAAAATCAAGTGGCTAACTTCACATAACTCCTACAGATACGAATTTACCCGCCTTTTTCCATACTCCCACTCCTCGCCACCACAGCTCTGAATGGCTCTCGACTCCCGTAGCGCCAGTCACGAAACAAATGTGATATAGACGTCTGAGTCGATGATATCGGTAACGTGGGCGACGTAGGCGTTAGGCTTCACAACGTCTAATGCCATCTATCGTCTTGCTAATACAGCTTTGGGTTATGATACTTATGATTGCTGTGTAGTACAAGGTCTGCAAGCCTGTGCAAGCCAGTCCTAGTGGTCCGAGCCATCGCTGCCGTGGTGAAGACGTTACGAGTATGGACGGACAGCAAGAAAATAATGAAGTCGCTCTCGTCGAAACGAATAACGAGGAAAGAGACGTGCGTCGATAACTTTTTTACATTATCACTATTTAATCTTCAGTGTTACATTTCTCGTTCTCAAATATTTACACCATGATTGTAATGTTAGAGCGAGAATTCATAACCCGAAACTCATTTCCAAAGCTTGTCATCGCTCATTCGTTGAAAACGATCACTTATTCAATTTTTATAACAAAAACAACCTCACTGTCATCACTGCTTTACTAATCTAGACTCACCTTGTCATTGTTTTCTTTTCCCAGATATGATAAATACGTACAATTAGTCAGCATTCCTTGCGCGTTAACTAGTCACGCAATTACACGAATTTCCATTGGCGGGTCGTTAGTCAAATGCTAATTGAGAATTATAGTAACCTCTCATGTACGAAAGTCTAAAAAGTTGTAAGTTGCAGAAATAAATACTGTCTTTTCCCTTCACTGGAACAGAAGAGAGGTTTTTTTTATTAAATTTATGTACCGTATGACGGTGACAATTGCAGATGTGTAATCGCAAAATGTGCGTGTTGGCGTTTCTTTCGTTCAAGTTTGAAAAACATGTTTATTTTAACAGCAGTAATGTCCGTTTAGTAGACTCTTTGCATAGCAAAGTTATTCAAATTTTCATACTACACACATTCGCTGCCAAAAATTCTCTCATTAAAACGGGTCTTTCGATCATACCAAATCCCATGCCGTTGTATATGGAATTGAATATCTGTGAACGTAATAATAACGTACTGAATAAAAAACCCATAGAAATTCTTTGATTTTTTTGCATTTAGTGGCAAGGTATATAGCATAGACAAAAATACTTGCTGCTTTGAGCAATGGTCGTTTATTTATGTATTGTTGAGATTTCACAACGGAATACGTCATATTCAAGAAAAAAAAAAAATACTTTTCATGTAAGAACAACAAAACTGCTGCGAAGGATCTAGCTCATTATTACAACTGAAATAAAATTCTGCAGTACTGCAGTGAATCTTACAGCCTCACTGACTTTTTAATTTTAGTATCCAGAGTAGACAATTCTTGGTTCTTTTAAAAAATTTGGTACTTTAATGAATTTGACAGAATTCTGACTTTCATGTCGTGTTTATCTCATCATACGGTATACAGTATCATTGTATGCTTTATCTATATTTGATGACAAATACATATGTGTACTGAATATTTACTTTCTTATGACAATGGCTATTGATATATGCAAAATATTTTCAATAAATAATGAACGTATGAACTAGTTCAATCTGGATTATTTAATCATTAACTAATAATATTATTCCAATAATTATTATTCAAAGACCAATGTCTGTATCGTTATTTGGATTTTTATCGAGTCTGTTTTCCATTTCCGAGTATTATATGTAATCTAAACAAAAAAATACCATTTGTCATTCGGACGATTTTGGGTTTAACTATGTTCCCCCCATTTCTACCTATACAAAATCGACTAATTGATATTTGTGTTTCTGTTTTAGATAAATGCAGAGATCGACGAGCAGCGAAAGAAGTATCAGCCATCACGATTGGAATCTTTCTTTGCTGTAACAAAGTCGTTGATCATTAGAGCACTAGTTATATACTGCCTCAGCTCGTTCTTCCAAAAGCCTCAAACAGAAAATGTGCCTGTTGCACGAATTCCATCTACGAATAGTTTCGAGAATGGCACTCTCTTCGATTTAAATATTTACCTCTCAGAAACTGAGACGTTCAAAGATTTCGGTAATCCACATACCCATGTATGGTCCGAGAAAAATCTCGTCTATGGCGATTGGAGTAGTGGCCTTGATAATGATGGAACACGAGTCAATACACATACATTTACTCCATCTGATCAACTTAAGAAAAATGGATCTATATTTCTCCATGTATACATCACAAAGTCTGGAAAGTCACCTGATCCAAATGCCGGCAAAGGCATTTACGCCGGTAATCGAGTATCTTATGCTAAAAAAATGCTCAACAAATTCAAGAAAGTCAGATATCAGAAAAGGCATAATTTACTGACCGGCGAAACAACAGCAAGTGAAGAGATAATTAAGGTAAAAATATCAAAGCGGATACGTATGAAGAATGCATTTTCAAACTTTTGTATCGGTTATAATTTTTTGGAATTGACAAGTATCTATGAGAAAATAATTTGTTAAGTAGCAGATACCCATATGCTACAATACGAATCTTATGGGATAGGGTAAAGCACCCAGTACTCGATCAGGAATTAGTAGTCGCCTTCTGTCTATACTTTGTATAAGTGGGCAGATTACAAAAGATATACTTTGCCCTCTTCCCACTCATATAAGATCGACTACTGGTTCCTGGCCGAGTACTGAGTATTTTTCCCCATATAGAAAAATTATCCGTGTTCACCTTGCAAGTTTCAAGTTCAGCCTTCAGTCCGTTTGACCTCCAGCATCTGAAATTCGTATCTGGTCATTGATATATCTGTTTGAAAAATTACACATTGACAGCAATCTCAAGCAGTGACAAATACGTTGTCACTGTTTAACTCAGTGATCGCTAAGCCGTACATTGGCTAAATCATAGAATTGGTGAAAGCCATTTTTCCAGTGTACGCTGATTCTCAGAATTATTAACAAAAGGGCCAACTATGACAGCTTTGGTTTTCCACAATTTCCCTGGTACCCTTAGGTATATGTGTAACAGAGTTCAAGGTGACCAATGCAATGCTACACAGCTAAAGAAGCTTATAAAATTTATTAAAAAAACATACACCCGTCTGCGAATTTCATTAACAGTGACCTTTAAGTTTTATTAAGGGAGTTTTATCGTTTTATCGTTTTCTTAAGATTTTGTAAAAAATTTGGATATATCTTTTTTGATGTCATATGTACGTGTGTAATAATTTTTGGAAGGTTTTACCACGTGGAAGTTGAGATATTTATTGGTGAAAATCAGAATTTTCGGTAGTCTCCCATAAGAACGTGTGTTAAAAGTTGCACTTTCATCCACAAATATCTTGGGTTCTACTCGGTGAAGCCTTCTAAAACTTTGCATACATTTTTATGCAACATTAAAGAAGCTTTACTTTTTCAAAAAAATCTAAAGAAAAGAATTTTCGCAATTTTTGTAATTATACAAGTACATATTACCTTGGTTGACCTTGAATTTGGAGTATGTTGTTCTTTAGTCAATTTGCAATAATTTTTCTTTATTAACTTGAGCCTGCAAACCATTTTGTATGTGAGAAACACTGAAAAATAATTTTTCGATCTTAACGTCACGATAGAACTACCTTAAATCGTATTCTGTTGGGATGTTTTTCTGGGACTTAGTTATAATTGGAATTCCTTCATCGATTTATCCTACATTGAAAATCTAATATTCTGTAATCTTCTGATTACGCGAGTTACGTTTTTCTTTATTTCCTCATGAAACTTTTGATTTTTATGAGTAGTACAAGGATGTCAGAATGTTAATAAAGATTTATCCATAAGGAAAACTATAATTCGATGGATTAAAGATTGTAAAAGACAAATTGATTATAGAAATTTGTTCTATGATCATTGTTGAACATCATTATTTTTCATTAACAAATCAGAGCATGTTCTTTTTTGACATTTGAGGCAATTGTACACCCGTAAAATAGCTTAAATATTAGGCTATAAAATAGCCTATAATACGCCTAAGCTGCGAATGCACAGACAACTGCAACAAAACAAACAACTGTTGCAAAGAGATGATGTCAAAAAGCTATATGAGGAGATAAAATGGATAATCAAAATTTGTAACCTCTTGTCACAAGTATCCATCTTGCATCGATTTGCCTATCTATGAGTGCTTTTAACTGGTTCACTGAATGCACACTGAATAATGTGTTCCAAAAAAGAGCAAATGAAATAAAAATAAATGTTGGAACGTTTGTTTTTTAGCTTGCAAATCTTGAAAGTTTCGCGTGCTAGAATTTACACAACACGCTATCGATAGAGCGATAAAACTCTGCTAATCCTGTATATTAACATCGTTTACAGAAAGCCGAAGTTATGGATCAGGAGATAGTGTCGCATTGGCATCCGAACATAACTATCAATTTAGTCACTGATCAAAGCAATTGGGTCCAAGGACAGATCCCACCGCCTCTTGATGAATGTTAGTAAGATCTTGTTAAATGTAACAGAAAAGTCGTCGAGAATTATCCAAATCATTAATTAATCATAGTGACCAGTAAAAAAAATAACCAAGTACACATTAAAACACAAAGTCCACCTCATGATCTACAGATTTATGTTTAATTTCGTCTTGTTTATACATTAATTTTTGTATATGGGGTTAAAAGGAAGAAGCAAACGCAAATTGGATGTCACTAATATTTTTTAATGAAATTAGAGAGTATTGAAAATATTTGTTTCTTGCGAAGTATAATATCAAATAAATCTAGTCTATTCATAAAATTGATAGATGATCATTTTTCTATATTAATGTGATATTAGCTTTTTTTGCAAATGCATAATCGATATAGAAGTACAAACACGCCTGAGTAACAGCACAATATTACATAAATTGCTACTGGATTAATAACTTGTCGAGTACAATCACTCACGGTATTTTCCTGATGTGACTGATCAATTTTTCAAGATCAATCTTATCTATGTATATATTCCGACATATTTCTTCACTGTGCTCTTGTAACTTAGGCATTTTGGCATGAAAATTGTAAAAAGCATTCACGTTACAATATCTGTGGGGAAATGCAAAAACATATATTAATTAGTAAAATATACCATTGTCAAATCAGTAGGGATCTCTACTCAACATATGTGGACAGTGATCACACGAACAAGATATGAAATAACAGAAGAAAATATTAATATGGTATTTTATTGTAGACGCCTTGTGTGGAGTTATTTGTGGAAATCGATTTTTAAAGAGTTATGAAACCTGCGGAGATGGAGTTTTGCACACATATGTATTGATACTTGAAGTAACATCCTAAATGTTAATAAGACATTTTATCACACGTTCTATGACGTTTAAATACATATTTTATAGATGAACAAACACAATTTTTTTGTTCTGAAAAGAGTGAATATCGTTTCGGCTTGAATTAATTAAATACTAATATTTTTAACAAAATCGTTGTTTTGAAATATTATGTGAAATTGTACATATACACAATAAGTACGAAACATGAATACCGCAGGTTAAATCTCTTTAGAAGGGAATTTCGTAACATATCTATGCTAAAGTACAGGTTTAAGCCTTGTCATAAAGTTTCGTCAACAACGAAATCATCAAACTTATGAAATACTAAAGTATTCAGGGATAACTCGGCATAATAAAAAATAATTAATACTGCAGTAGCGACAATTTGTGAGCTGGAGAATTATGCAAATTGAATAGAATAGGAAGATTTTTTGTTGTCACTAAATTTGTATTGTATGTTCGCAGATATCGAATTTTTGCCGGGTGGTATGATGTACAAACCTCCTGTTTACATTAATGATTTTTGGAACATGCAACGCGATTATCAACCACTGAATGATTCAGTAACGACACTTGAGCTTCGTATGACATACCAACCTCTGTCATTGCTCAAGTGGCAACTGTACGCAGCACAATCGATGAGAAGCAAGTGGACCTCATCATTCATGGGTACGAAACGAAATTTTTATTAATATCTGTGTTGGCAATGCTTTTTTTGACATTAATATTAACCCCCTATAGTCACACCTCCTAATAATAACGTAATAGTCACACGGGGTGTAATATACCCCACTCACTTTGGCGAGTGGAAAATCATGCAAAAATTGCAAAACAAAGTTTAAAAAAATTCTACAGTCTATTTTCAACCTTTTTTCATAAGACTGCGTAAATTATTTTACAATTGCTTCATTTTTTTTATCAAAAAAAATTATCCATTTTCGAAAAATTGCGGACCGGAATCCGAGGTTGAAAATGGGCTGGGGTGCATTTTACCCAGTGTGACTATAGGGGGTTAATATAACTTTTAGTCCTAGGTTGGGGCGATTTGGAATTACCTATGTATCATTCTCTCTTGCTAGATGAAGACGACCATGACGCTATTATTTGCTCCCTTATTACTTAACGATTTCATTGCACATAATCTTAAGACAACTTGAAATAGACTCACATCAGTGGGTAACCAAAAATATGGACTAATTTTGTGCAGGATTGTTAATTTTCAGAGTCAAAGAAAAGAACACTTAAATGTACTTAACCCTCCCTGTACACACTACAATTTGCGCACGTCCCTACATAGACATGGGTCTCTCTATGTTCTCCCACCGCTTTTTATCGCATTTTGGCTCGTTTAAAAAATGTGAACAAATTCAGGAGACTAGGTAGGGGTCTATAGAAAGAGAGCGTGCATTTAGTGATGGATAAAAATTAGTTTTTATTACTGTTATTTAATGGAAACCGATTGAGACCTAGTGATTTATAGAAATAGACTGGACAGCACAGATCCATGTGTGTCAACGGAGGGTTAATACTGTGGCCACTCGTTATTCTCATTGTTTGTCCGAAAAGTCAATGCTTTGGAAGACAATTAGTAACAATACAGCTGTTTCTCTCGAATTTGTCGTGGCTCCATCAACATTGCACATCGACTTGATGTGAAATGTCGCACTGACTGATTATGAGTCAACTTGGTTGCAACAAATCCCATTGTTATATTTTCTCATATACTCGGTTTACACTTCGGGCAAAAAAAGCATCATCCTCGTCCACCTTACTTATAGAACATGACGGCTTTACCATTCAGCATAACTTTACAGCTTCCTGAAATGTCAACTATTTCGGACAAAACGCCCAGTTAAACTAACAGTCTTGCTCTCATTTATGACTCAAAGTTTTAATAGTCGTATTGTTTCGCTTTAAAAGGATGCTTGAATAGTTGGTATTGTTGGCTTGATAGTTGAACTTGAAATAGTTGGCTTGAATAGTGGCTACTCCGCCAGAATCATACGTTATATTGATGATAACTAAAATTGTTTAGGCGACACCGCCGACGAGGATGACAGCGATCAGGATACGTTGAAGGAAACGATTCTCGAGACAAATCCTTATCTTCTTGGTATGACGATTGGCATTTCGATATTGCACAGCATTTTTGAATTTTTGGCATTCAAAAACGGTAAGTTCTATTAATCTACTAAATATTACATTTTTTATTTTTTATTCAAAATTTCAAATGGAGTTTCAATATTCACAATCACAAACATTAATCCAATACAGATATCCAATTTTGGAACAATCGGAAATCTCTCGAAGGCCTCTCGGTAAGATCAGTATTTTTCAATGTTTTCCAATCTCTCGTAGTACTTCTGTACGTACTCGACAACGAGACAAACACCGTTGTACGCATAAGTTGTGGCATAGGTTTGTGTATAGAAATTTGGAAAATCAACAAGCTAGTTGACATAAGTATAAATCGTGAGTCGAAGGTTCTCGGTATATTTCCAAAAGTATCATTCCGTGAGAAAGGTTCGTACATTGAATCATCAACGAAGGAATACGACAAACTTGCATTTAGGTATCTGTCATGGGCGCTTTATCCGCTACTCGGTGGTTACGCAATTTATTCCTTGATGTATCTAGAACATAAAGGATGGTATTCATGGGTTCTCAATATGCTATATGGCTTCTTATTGACATTTGGCTTCATCATGATGACGCCTCAACTGTTTATTAACTATAAGTTGAAGAGTGTTGCTCATCTACCATGGCGCATGATGTCGTACAAGTTCTTGAATACATTCATCGACGATATATTCGCTTTCGTAATAAAAATGCCAACGCTATATAGATTAGGTTGTTTCCGTGACGATATAGTCTTTTTCATATTTTTGTATCAACGATGGATCTACAAAACTGATCTTACGAGGGTCAACGAGTTTGGATTCACCGGTGGAATGGAGAGCGATAATGCTATCGAGAAGCAAGAAGATGCTATTGCCGATAGCAGTCATTCCAATAATGACGATTCGAAGAAAACTAATTAATTTTACAGGTTGTAGTTCGCTCCTTCATAGCGAATCATATTCAATCGATCTTAAATTAAATTACGAATGAAAGCAGAGGTAACGAAAATAAAAGAAAAGCATAACGGTACCAAAGTGTTAAATGTGAAGCAAACAATATGTCGTTATATGCAACTTCAACAAAAGATACGCATGTACTACGTACACGTTATTTCCTTATTATTCTAATCAGAAATGTCGAATTCATGTTATTGAAAGGCGTATGAAGCGTGCTCGCCACAAAAGAGCTTAGCGAAGTAATAAATAAGACAAAAAAACAAAGCAAAAACCATCTATATTACGCAATTTTCGTCAGATTGCGCTACAAATTACATACTCCTCAATGTATCCGTTTGCATTTGTACAATCTAACCACCACTATCAAATGTAATTGCGGTAAATTGCATTGTGCAAGCACCCAAATAACATTATTGGAATAAAAAAGAAATTTGATTCTCCACATGGAATGCTTAGCTTATTTGCATAGCTGTCGTCTACAATTTCCTGGCGTTGTATTGTTTATTTGTATCACTTTTAGTGTACGATAGGGAATTTACATCCTATTGGGGGAAGATTCGGTTATTAGGTAAAATGTTCCAGTTATACTTTCGGTATGCTTGCAGATCATCGAGGTATATACATTAGAAGATACACGAACTTTTTACAGCCGGAGTCGCCAGGTAATGGCGCTATACCACTATGCTTTCGTATAATTTTTACTTCAAAAATAAGACAACACAACGACAAATTATGTACAAAGTATGTATACAGGGTGAATCACATAAAGTGTCGCACAGTGAATTCTGAGGTAGATGAGGCCATTACAAACAAAAGTTGCAAATAAACGTTAGGGATATTGTAATAATTTACGATATATAAATTGTTTAAATCGGTAGAATCGGAGCGCGCCGACAAGCCTTGAAGCCGCCCACCCCCACCCTAGCCGTAGATAGAGCATAGATTAGAGGGTTACATTTGGGTCTGCAAAATTCAGAGCAGTCAATAGTACGCAGTCATTTTTTGTTCGCGGTCATTGGTTGTTCTGAATTTTGCCTAACGTGCCGACAAGCGTTGAAGTCACCCACTCCCGCCTAAATTCAGACCAGCCGATGCCAGAGAAAAAAAATCACTGTGGAAAAATACCATAGACTTATAAGATAGACTGAGCGCTCTTATGGGCCGTTTAGAGTCAACATATAAAGTATGACATAACATCGGGAGCACTCTTCTCTCTGTCTCAGGATACTTGTAGTGAGGATGAGGCAGTAGAGGAGAGTGAGGAGAAATCACGCGCTTGCGTTACGAACGGATGTAAATTAACACGTCCGCGCTAGACTGTCCCATCGGGCGGCGTGGGCCACCGGTGGCCCGCATTAGATTGCATTAATTTAAGCGCCGCCTCACAGGAAAACCAATGAAAATCGGCCCCGGCGTGAACGTGTTACCCTAACTTCAGATTCCAAACGTCACGAGTGTTTATGGACAAAATTGCAAGCATGCATAACAAGACATAACGACTTTAAATTATTAAGAAACTGTTGTATTTTATTAACGGATAGCACGATTTTGCAGGGTGAAAAAACCAGGCGAATGGATTACAAAAGATAACTGTTGTGATTTGAGAGTAATAGATAATACTACGTCGTTACTACTTGATTACCGAGACGAGAGAGAGCTCTCGGGCGTTTCCGAATTTACTTCGGAGTGGCTTCTCCCCTCCCCACCGATTGGCCGATCGCGTTCGTCGCGATCGTGTGTCACATGTCGGCACAACCTGTAATCTTAAAGCTTACTTTTCAACAGAAACATTAATAAATGAATTAAAATAACTTGGGAATATCGCAAGAAACTTAGATCACTGGTTAGCAAAGATAATGAGTCGGTCGTGGAAGCTTCTTAGTCGTTGAACCGATTCCTGCAGCGAACGACTTTTGTAATGCAATCACTCATTTCTGTGATTGTTTGCAACTAATGACTCTTCAGGATACATATCAAGTAGAGGAAACAAACCATTTGGGCGTAACCGCTTAGCATCAATGACCAGTTTTGGCAGTACATTCCTCAGGGTAACTATGTTATTTATATTCCTCCTTACCCTTTCAGCAGTCTTGCAAAGTATGACAACGTCATCGCTGGGATTAAGTAAGCCACCTCTATTTTTCCTTTTTTGAAGCAACGAGGTTGATTTGTGCAAGAAATATGAGTAACTACTTCACTGCAATACTCGTTCCAACTCCAGCTATTTGAAGCCTCGAAATCATGATCAAAGGAAATTGCATTTGCCAATAACGTATCGTCATCTTTGTCCTGAGTTGAACTTATTTATAGCAAGTCTGTTGCATCTTGTAATGAGGAATTCGCCTCTTGAGGGACAATGCAGTCGACGTGTAAACACAATTTCTTATAGACGGATCTGAATTGGCAACAAGTTGGGTTGTTGTTGAAGCCTCCCATTCTCGTGCAGTACGAAAAGAATGTTTCAAGATGGTATTGCGACAGTTTGAACTTCAATGCATCAGCTACTCTTGTACTAAAAACTTGGACGGCCAATTTGACCTTCATTTTTTCTTTCCTGAATTCAATATGCCTTCGTCTAATCTTTGTTGCACAATGTAGTTCTTACTTCTCTTGATACTTTACAAGCTCGACAATATAATGAACTTTACATTCAAGTTCTTCGACCATTGAAATGTTGGTAGATGTTTCATCAAATGTGAGAGCGCACATATCACTGATTCCGTACTCATGGAGGAACAGCAAAATTTGCTTGGTAATATTGGTTCTCTCCTCACTTGCTAAACTATGTATTAAATAGTAGGCTATTGGGGTTTTGAAATGTCTATTGAGGGCCACAAGCATGAAGACCAATGCATAATTCGCTTCTACAACATCTTCACAGTCATTGACATTGGTTCCTATGTCGACTAATCCATGAAATTTGTTTCCATCCCACTCAGTCAGTCTTTTTAAAGACATCTCATCTGCTTGCATGCCGAATTGCAATTTGTTGCCATTCAAGATGTTTTCTTGAACTAGATTTTTTAAATGACTTAAAATGGGTGTGTGAATCCTTGGGGAAAAATCTATGCTTCGAAACCATTTTCGGACTGTTTGAGGATGCGGGAGAGCTTTCAGGAACGTACTTCTAACATACTTGTATGCCGGTGTCGAATGATATAATAAAGTGCTTGCAAATACTTGTACTGCAGGAGGATAAACGCTGGGACTATTCTCACCCGATAGTAGGTTTTCAAATATTTCATTCAATGCTGGACTCATCCATGTCTGACGAAGAAATAAAAATAAAAATCAGTTAGACAAGGTACAAATTGGGTATTTTAATGTTTGTTTTCACTTTTCTTTTAGTATCAGTTCAGCTTATAATTTTTATAAGTAGCACGGTGTAATACGATGTATAATAACTGCAAACAATGTTCATTTCCGTAATTGTTCAATTCAAGCCGGTGTATATTTTCTATTGTATACAATGTTCAGTGTTATTGATAGTATATCGTGATATGAGCACGAACAAACTTTTTCTAATGAGTGTGAGTAATCACACGAGATCAGGAAAAGTCTTTCCATCCAGTATCGTACAAAATTTCGCTTTACAAAGTGTGATTATTATCATACCGAGTAAAGTAATTAGATTTATAATAATAAGAGTTATAACAATGTCATGAGAAGATATTAGTACAAATTCAATTTCACCATAAGCCTAACTACCCGTTAAGGCTTACGTTTTTCACCTTGATAATCTTAAAAATTAACACGATTATTTTAACTATTTAGTTTTTTCTCAAATTTCATGATTTCATGGTTCAAGCAATTACTTGTAGAAGTTCTGCAGCTTGACTCGTTAACATATTATTACTTCTTAGGTCTTCTGTCAGATCCTTTATAGTTGTTATTTTTGTATCCAGACGTCGTACTTTCTGCTTCAATGATTGTATTTAATTTTTGCATCCACTGATATAACTCTTCACAACGTTGTAGGCCTCTTCAGAAATAAAATCTTCACGGCCGAGATCCCCAATATACTGAATCGTCTTTACTCGAGCCTGTTTTCTGTTGACTTCATCAGCAGAGTCATCCTTTCTGAGAGAATACATTGTTTAAACAATAACTGAAGTAGTAGGGGTTATTATGAACGCATCATTTTTCAGTACCTTTTAGAGAGTGTTGAATTTCCATCTTCTATCTCATCGTTTACTAGCTCACTGAAAAACAAAAAAAGGAAATAGTGTCAACAAAATTGACTAAAAGAACACAGATAATATATTAAAGATATAACGTTGATTATACGAAGCGCATGTGCGTTTTAGTTTGTCGGCACAGGATGTTACGATAACGTACATTTTTCTAAATCTGGGCTCGTATAAATAATTTTACCTACATAAGAAAAGCAGATTCAGGTACTATGGGGTCCTCCGTGTCATCTTTAGCCTTCATCTCAGTTTCTTCATCGCAGTTGCTGGAGCAATGTTCATAATTATCATTGAGAATAATTTTTTAATGTTTGCGGATTAAATGTAACATACCTTGAATATAAATGAGCTGAGAAATATTTTGTTGGAACAGGGACAAAAATCTTCTTATGGTACCGCCAACTATTATGTGCTGGAATTGATTATCTTCAAAGTGATTACTACACACAGTTGCAGTTTTGGTGATATTTATTCCAATTCTATTTATAATTTTAATCCATTCATTGGCAAGGTTTCCGTTTCTTGGTATCCTAAAATTATAAAATAGTATTTTTTTAGATCAACAATATCACACACTTACATGAGATTGTTTAATTATCGGATTACGAATGCGATTATATAGATGGGGAAAAACCTCCATAGACCCAAACTATTTAAAATTGTGATAAAAGCATTTTAACTCACTTATGAAAAGTTACATTTTCCTCTTGACCCAAGAGATTTCCACCGGCACCAATGGAATTTTTCTATGTGATTTTCTGTGCTCTCGGTGGTTCGGAACCCACCCCATCAAAAACTGTACATCTACCGAACTGGTTGATGGTGGAATTGAGGCTGGAGATGTGTATGAGAAGAAGAGATATGTAAAAATGCGAAGTACGCCGAACATTGGAATCTGTGTATACAACCACCCCGGTCTGAGAGCTGTGCACCAAGTTTACTATCTGTCTATCACAAACAAATCTTCGAGACCAAAGGGTGAAGTAAAATCAAATGTAAATGCATGCTCAGATCCAAAATTTGCCATCTGTTATATGCATGACCACTACTGAAAGTGTACCGTGTGCAGGTCGCATGGTCGCATTTTTAGGAGTTATGTGCCTTCGTGTACCGTTTAAAAATTCCAACCCCCTTTTCATTGAAGACTCAGGTAAAGAAGTCGTATGCGAACCTCATCTTAACAGCGCTTTTTAAAAAATTCTATTGGCAAATATTTAGATATTTACATTTATCAAGGATTTTGTTACTGAACAATAACTCACCAAGTTTGTGGAATGAAGAACAATTCTGAGAATTTATTTTAAAAGAAATAAATAATAATAATGTGGTAACTTTAGTTGTGTATGAATGTACAGATACATTAGTAACACTCGCTGTAAAATTGCATGAAAAATATTGATATTTCGACGATTTATGTGGAAATACACAGAAGATTTCCGGACCCATAGGTTAGGAGAGGTTCACGATTTTATCCACTGAATTGGTCGGAAACACGAAATTTAAGTTTATTCTCAAAATATACCGCACTATTTTTACTCAACTGCATCGCATAATCAGCCGGTCTTTTGCCATTCCGACTTAAATTGACGTTAATATAAATTCGTTTGAATATTCGAATATATATTTGTAAATGCCATTCACCCCCCATCCCCAATCATCCCCCTTCCGACCGTTGAAAGTTTTTACCGCGCGGCATTTATGAAAATTTGTAGAAATAAAATGGGTTAGACTCGCAGTTCAATCAATCAAAATAATCGATACAAATTTCCCTGTTTTGGCTTAACGTTACCCTTAAGGGGCCAACTCAAAAACTTTGTTCATTCGTGAACGGGCGGAGATAAAAAAAAGTTTATAGGGTCAAAACGTTCTGCGCTTCGACTACTAGACATTCGTGATAATAATGTTGAATATAACAACAAATGGCGTATTATTTATTGCAATAATTCGTGAATAATTGGATGAAAATCACCCTTTAATTGTTCGTTCATATCGGTACAGAAATAGGTAAGTCCTTTCACTATTACGAAATAATTTCCTGCTTCGGAAAGTAACTGGATTACTATGGTATGTTTACGAAAAAACGTTTGTTCGGCGCATACTATCGCCCATACCATGAATGGCACCGGAGTTACGAGCACTAATTCAGCCGCGTAATTGGACTAACACGCGGTACAGGCGCTCGCGCAGCCCAGCGGACCATCAGGTGTACAAAAACCTGCAATCGCGGGTAAGAATCGTTCTTTTTTCGTTTTCGGTGGAGGAAATGCATTTGCGCAGACCACGATGACGTTGGGTACTGTGGGACTCAAGATGACGATGAGTATCACCGCCATTCTACTACCCATTAAAATCTCCACGCGTGAGCTGTGAGCTGGATGGTGCTCTAGCCGACCCGTATAGAATTTTCCGTTTATGGTGAAATGGGGACGGGTTCCCAACTTATAGATAGGGCGCGCATGCGCCCAACGTCCGCTACCTCACTCCGCGATTGCCCCTCCCGCCGGTGGTTTCGCCCAATTACTAAAACCATCTGGTTCCACCGAACCCAGTTTGTGCGGCTCCCTTGGAGAACTCTGGTGGTTATCCCACCCAAGAGTCTCTTCGAGAGCCCTAGCCCCAGCAGAAAGTCAGCTGACTTAGATGACCATACTCCCCCAGGAGAGTGTGCAAGAGGAAAATGCAATCGCCTCAACCCCCACGTGATGGGCTCCGACAAGGGCCTGCACCAGATCGACGTTTTCCGCATAATAGGACCTCTTCCTCTCGTGAGCATCATCCAAGGATGTTGCACCGCTGACAATCTCCGCATCAATGACGCCAACGACACTATCCTTGACCGCGACGAAATTCATCTTTCGTAGACCGGCCGCGGTCCGGAAGCATGGCTCTTTGTTTGCGATAATATAAGAACAACTGAAATTTTGCTGGAAGATAAAGGATCGAGCACACGGTGGAAAAGTCAGTTGAAGAAGATGCGATGAATGAGTGCGGGATTCGCTTGTCAATTTATTGCACTGAGTCAGAATTAAAGTTACAAAATTGATGCGGGTGAACGAGCGGTATTACAGTAACGACAGCGGGGTACACAAAGTCAGGGATCGCACACTGATTTTATTAATCCCATTGTACTACTTCCCGACTGAAGAAGATGGCCGCGGTTGTGGAAATTTGGCGGCACACGCGGTCTTGGCCAGGCCACGCGGTGACATTATAATGAAAGAAAAAGTGATGTAGACTTGGCGGTTAACGATTGCGTCTAATACGCCAATCGCACGGGTGACGAATACAGATTGCACGTGTTGAATCACATGGAACTAGAGAAATGCGGTATGGGTTTTACAGAGAGGGGCATTACAACGTAATCGATCGCGATCAACGGTGCGGTAGCAAATCTAACAAACTGTCAGCAATTATGGCCGCTCTCGTGCGCCTGCCGGCACGCGTGCCGTTGAGCATGCGCAGTACGGCAAGGCGAGAGCGTCCACGAGGTGCAGCCTCGACGCGAACCCTTGGGGAAGCTCGACCCGCTAGTAAGGCGAGGCGAAATTCCTAACACTCTTTGAACACTGTTCACCCGGCATCCCGTAGACCAGCTGCCATCACCTTACATACTGCTTTATGGCGCTTAATACGTTCGCCGTGTGTCAGGTGGCATGCCTGTATGACATGCGCCGCTGTTTCGGTTACCCGACAGCCGACGCCGCACTGCAGCTCCCTCTCTTGTCTACGAATCCCACGCGACGTCCGAATTCGCGTGAGCAAACAGTTTATCCGGACGTGATTGTACTGAAGGAAATCACGACCCGGGATTCCGAAGCTCCCGCCGTCGATCCACCAAGTGGAAGGTTCGGATTTTCCACACTCGCACAGCTCCCGGCCATCGACGGACGAATAGAGGTGCTTGGCTCACCACCTATTCCGCTTGCCGCCACTGCCCACTCGGACCCTATCGCGGGTAAGCACCCTCTCTGACCAGGTTATACGCTTGTTAACCCAGTCTGAGGTCGCAACAGCCCGAACGGCAGCGGAAGGTGACTGTTGGAGATGCCGGAGGCGATCAATTAACAGCCCCGGCACCGTGGTGTCAAACGACGGAATGCCAAGCCCTCCATCTCGGAAACACGCGTGGAAATATCCAGTCGGTGAATCGTGTGGGAGGTGTAGCCACCTGCGAAGATTATCACGCACTTGCCGATCGAGAGCTCTCAGCTTCCCGAGAGTGATCCCAGCGGCAAAAAGCAGCGTTGGATCTTGAGCCGCTGCTGCGGCTTTAATGGGGCCCCCGTTAACCTGTCCATCTCCGTGAACAGTATTCCGCCGGCTTACCTCGGTCATATAGGCCTGAAGTCGACGCCCAGGTATTGCCACTCTTACGAGGGCGACAACTACCTAATGACTGTGCCGTCGGCAAGATGGAATTGGACCCCGCTCAGGACCTTACACTTCTTCAGCTTGCAGGCAGGAACGATGGAAATGCCACACATTTGGCGGTGTTCAACGAGAGCCCGTAGCCCCCCGCCTGCTCTTCCACTCTTCGCAGTACTTCCCGCATCCCCAGGTACCTCATTGACCACGAGACAAAATAGTATCGAGGACAGCGGATCTCCGTGCCGAACCCCCCTGCCAACGTGCACGATTTCCAAGCAAGCGTTCTGAACCTGAAACATCGTCGAGCTATCCTCGTAGGTCTGACCTATGTAATTTACAAAGGCCGGGGGGAGACCGAGATGCCCCAAGGTTGCGCGGATTGCGTTATGACTGACGGTATCGAAGGCCTTGGCAACATCCAGGGCAGCGATATGCAGCTCCCTGAAACGTCGCCTCGAATCCTGAAACAGCGCCGCCAACATGGTGATATTTTCCGCATACCCGTCATCGAAGCACCGTTGCCTATCATCCACAAGACCTGAATCCCGCAAACATTGAGTCAAGATGTTATGAAGATGTCGGACTACGACCGATATAATACTGCTCGGCCGAAAATCCGACGGCAGTTCTGCCTCGACTTTCTTGGGGACGAACACGGTCTTTGCTACGAGGAGCTCTTCGGAGAATACCCCCCCCCCCCCCCGCCCCTCTCGAGGACGATGTTGAAGAACAGGGCCTTAATACTCGCGGGGACAGCGCGCCATTGTCTCACAGTCACCCCGTTGATCCCAGGTGCCAAGGAGATGGAAATTGTGACTACGATCGTTTCCTCGCAAGTCACCGCGTGCCACACGCACTCAAGGTCCGGACTAGGCGGCCGAACACGAGTTCTGGGGCTCTCGATAGAGGATTGGGACACGTACGGGCCCCAATGCGCGGCCATTGTCGCAACATGAGGAACCCGTGCCCCACCTGGCCCATCCAGAATCTCTTTGGCGGCACTTCCCATAGTGGTCTTGAAAAGCCGCTGTACGCGAGCACTCCTGGCGAGGAAGTCGCTTCCTCAACACACTGACAGGGGCGTGATCCATCGGACCTAAACCACGGTACGGACGACGTTGCGGAGCTGGAGGAAACACCCCCTCCAGTCATGCATGGCGCTATTCAGAGACAACCCGGCCTGCCTGGATATCGCGAGCAATTTCTAACAACGGTCACGAGCCGTTGTATCGCTTCACCGGGTGTGCCGAGCGCAGCGCTCCACCAGCTGGGAGTAGAAGCGCGAGGCGAGTGCCGAGGGGGACTGTCACTCGAGGCCGAAAGCGGTCTCGTCGAGTCCTTCTCGACTGAAGGGGAGGTCCTGGTGCTTTGACCACCGCTCTCTGGGAACGATGGGTTATCGTCCTCCGAAGCGGCCTGACGGTCCTGGAGCGCTGCTGCCACCATGGCTTTATATGCCGCGCCCCTCCGAACTCCTTTAATGGCGTCCAGGTTTCGGTCCCCGCGGAGAAGCCCATGAAGGTGTTGGTTCATGAAGCGAACACCGCGGGTAACAGCCGGGGCGTCCTCTTTCGCTAGGAGTCGCAGCTCTTCTGAACCACAGCGCTTCTTCGACTCAGCAAGCGGCACGTCCGCGCTGGCCACGTCCGGATGGGCCGCGCGTCGATGTACTCCTAACCCGATCTTCTTTAGGAAAGACGGCACACAGTTCGGACAACGGAAGCCGGGACTGCGGCCTATGGGAGGTGGCAGGATAGGACCACCGCCCGGGTCTTGGGGCGGTAGTGAGTTCGGTGGATGGAGTTGATTACGAGGGGCGGTGCGAGTTTGAGGAGGCGTGGGGGCCCTAGTGCAGCGGAACGTCGAGGGCATCTACTCCAAATTTATAGGATCGGTGGTCCGAGACATTCACCGGAAATTTTTCCTATCATTTATTCCGTTAGGGCGTGTAGATTTTAAGGAGCGGATGGATGGCAACCCCCCGCACCCGAGAGGCAATGCCTCAGCCTCCCTCCAGAACGACGAGGTTACCCTCGCCGCTAGTCTACCGCCGCCCTAAGGCGGGAGAGCAAGCACATGGTCCCGAAGGACCTCACGGTAGACTAAACGTGAAGCGCGTGCCTCATACATCTCGCAATGCCTCTCGTGTCACGCTGAGCCGAGATCACTCTGAGTCGACCTGAGGTATATTTCCGTATATGTATATTTTCTGTCGGGGATCGGTTTTGGAGATCCGAGATGAATGTAAAAATTGAATTGTGAATTATAATGTTTGCAATTTATACTGGATCTCCTTGGGTTTCTGAGAGAATGTACGCTCCAGGAATTCCTCAGTGTAGTAACCGTGAGTGAGGTCTCGTGAATACCCGTTATATTGAGCGACAATTTTCCAGAGCTGGTTCTTGCATCCCCCTGATCGACGTTTCTTTGCCACTAAAATATTTGGAATAAATTTAGATTGTGGAGTCCCCAGAAGTTAGAAGAAACTGAGATTAATGAATAAGGAAGGCAACCTCTGAGTTCGACGTGGTCCTTGCAACTCGAGGGATGATGGAGGGATAGAGATCGCTTTTCTCCTCGCAACTTATATTTGTAAATGGGGAAATTATCGAATTCGGGGTGGACCTCACAGTTCAATGGGTTATGTAGAAGGTTGATCGAATTCGAGGTGGACCTCGTAGTTCAATATGGTGTATGAAAGGATGATCGAACTCGCGGCGGAGCTCGGAGTTCAATATTGCGTATGGAAGGATGATCGAACTCACGGTGGACCTCGCAGTTCAATATTGTATATGGGAGGATAGTCGAACTCGTGGCGGACTTCGCAGTTCAATAAGATGGAAGAGTCGGTTAGAAACTTACTCTTTTCTATTTCTTCCTTGCTGAGTTTGAGACTTGGAAAGGCAGTACAGTAATTCTGCTCTGTCCAGGAGTTGTACAATAGATTTAGGAGAGTTTACAAATCTTGAATTTTGACCAGGAACATCTGAACAAGTACTCAACTACTGACTTTCTGAACTACTAACCTACTGCCTTACTGAATTACTGATGTTTACTGCTGGGTTTTTAAGCTAAATTTCGGGCCTTATATACTAGTCTATCAACTATCTTTGTATATAGTGTCGGGGTTGGAGAGGGTAGTACACATATCCCTTATTGGTCCAAAATTTCCACCGTCTCCCACTCCGAATCAAAGGAAAATCTGTTCTTATCGCTTGGCCGCACTCTTGGACCCGAGCGTCTCTCCTCATCGCCTTCATCCCCAAGTTAGAGTTATATCGTGCGTTGCTGTAAGGAGGGATGCTCGTCCTTAAGGCGCGGTGGTGGCGGCGGCACGGGGATGTAACACAGTATTAACGAAAATGTTAACGAGCCGATTGCTTCTTCTGGGCAAGACACAATTTTTGGTTCATATACTTATAGATAATATTAAAATGGATTATGTGCACAATGTACACAAAGAATCAAAACGAGACGATCAAACATTCCTGTACCGCTGATACCGCATCGAAAACGATTAGAAATGAAATGATTTTATAGATTTCACCTCCTTCTTTATTTTATAAGAAATACCATTGTTTTTACCGGTGATTACTAATACCTTATATCTGCAGGTATGATTTACAACTAGTCCATTTCTTTGCCCTTTCGGGATTGGTTGGTATCTCTAATTGATCATCGCACCCTCGAACTATTTTGGTAATAAGTCTTCAAATCTACGTATGTGCCTTCAAGTAAGTGATAATTTTGTTATTAATCATGTACGAAATTATAATTATTATTGCTAAGGCACATTAACGGATGGATGAAGGAACCCCCGCACGTTTACCCAAAAAAAAGATAATTGTGATCTTAATGCATAATATACTTGAATTACAGGGTAAAACTATATCAAGGCAGTCCGTTGTTGATCTATCATAGAAACGACCAGTTTTTGTTAGCACAGTTTACTTGTCTCGGTCTCCCTCACATGATTAACTTCTACTAATACTGCTAAACGTAGAGAATACAGAAGAATCGAGGAATGAATTAGAATTATCCATTTGAGGAGGGAGAGTGGCGAACATTGTGATAACGTAACATGCTCCGAGTACTGAAATGAGAGCAGCGATAGCTAGAAAGAAAACAGCAACGTGAAGTAATCGGATGCTTTGTCCTACAAAGCCGTATGGTATTTTATTTTCCTTGACGTCGGTTAAGAGCAATTTCGTTGAGTTTGATTCCCCATCATTGATCGAGAATTCCGAAGTTGCTACGAACGGTTCGTCCGTCTCATTTCCGTTTTCGCTCGATTCACTCGAATGTGCGAGGCGGGTATGATTAATCGAACTTATCGTTGATTGTTCAATTTGTCGATTATTCTTAGCCTTATGATCGATGCCAGTGACGGAGTTACAATAATCGGCACTCTTACAGCACTTGAGTCTTGGCCAGAACATTTGGAGCTTTGTATTAGCTGGGCCTCCGTCCAATTGGTTCGCTATGCTACCAACTTCCTTCGATCCCCGCTTCGACAATCTTGTCCAGGCATTCGTCTCACACAATAACGGAGTGGCACCCCTATTAACATTTATTTTCACATGTTAGCATTGACATGACATATTTATTAATGTAGTGGCCAGCCCTCCCCAAATATGCAACATTTCCCTCCCCAAATATGCGGCCGTCTTATTATTACACCAGAATTAGATCTCCTTATAGTATAACCAGGAAGAAATTAAACTTCACTCATTTATAATCTGTATGAGTAGTGTTATTTACCAAGGTACCGTTTGTATTTTCCACTTGCAACAGTTATTTTCCTCTATAACACAAGCGTTTAGAAAAAATATCATTCTAGTACATTCAAAAATGGTTGGTAGATGCATCGTGAAAGTTGAAAATATCAAAGAATTTGTTCATTTTGCCGTTCATTTATCGGGAACGTACAAAACAGATGTATACAAAAATAGGAATTCTTAAAGAAAATCACTATATGGCTGAACAAGAGGTATTCGACAAAAGTGCTTCTGCAATGAATTAAAATCTGCTACCGTTGTGCTTTTGCCTAAAGTATATAAAATGTAACGGTGAACTCAAATTTAAAACAGAAAGTATTCGGGGTCCTGGATAAAAAATAATGCCCAGCATTTCACTAATTGTTAGTATCATTAAACTATCTCTCTGGGACAGATTCGGTATACTTATACCCCTATAGTCTTTGAGTTTTTGAGTTTGCGAAAATCTGAAAATACAAGTGCTGCCGGATCATTTGGTTTCAACAAAACAGCGATGAATGATTTCTTTTGGAACCTTGAGAATATATATGACAGATATAATTTTACTTCCAGTCGGATTTTTAACTTCGACGAATCTGGTACCTATACCTACTGAGCACACCCAAAATCTTAACTGACAAATCTCAAAAGCAGATTGGCCAAATAGTATCTGCCGAAAGAGGAGAGTGTCACGTTTGGCGGTATTATATCATATGTTTACGCTAGATAAAACCTCCAAGAAGTATTTGTTTTAAACTTGTTGTACGAGTACCATAGTACACGTCATACATGGCATTGAAAAGCTCGTTGTTTAATAAATAAATTTGTTGAGTATTACTTATGTATTGTTTTATTATACTGTATGAATTTGCCCCTTTATCTATGAATGTGTTCCATGGCCTGCATGAAGGTGCCCCGCGTGTGGAGTATATTCATACTTTTTCCGTTTTTTTTAAGTGTTATAAACACCTATGCAAATGAATTTTCGGATATTTTATGGTTTTCTTATAAAGAGAGAGAGAGAGAGAGAGTGTGTGTGTGAGAGAGAGAGAGAGTACGACTATCGATTTTGAACAAAACGAAATATATTTTAGAACTCTACGGTATTCTACAAAAGGAAATATAAAACTATATGAAGCCGCTCCACTTTCCCCTATACCCCAAAAAAACTTTTAAAGCGCGGAAAAAATTGTAGACAATCTTGAATAAACTCAGAGTATACTGTAAGTAATATCGATCCTATAGATTCCAGAATGAAATAACGACGACAATATCACTGCATAATAACTAACGCATTTAAAAAGTGTATTATATCAATGAAGACATAAATAAATTTTAATAAATTTCGTATACAAATAAAATTTAGACTTTCGTTTCCGGGGCGCCAGTGAGCGAACGTGTGTGTGGTTTGTCGGAAGGAAATGAGAGAAAAAGTGAGAAAAGAAACACGAAAGGGGAGTGAATGGTGACAGAAGGGAAGTGCGGAGTGACAGGAGTAAAGGGAAGAGTGGGTAGAGGAAGCAAAGAAGGGACAAAGGTAGAAAACTGGCAGGGAAGAAAGCGTGTGAGAAAGAAGTTAGGAAAATTTGCGAGACAGAATGGGGAGACAGATGGATAGATAGATAGATAGAGATAGACAAGTATTCTAGAACTGGCAACGAATGAAAGCCTTCGCCGCGCGAGTAAATGGCTAAAGGAGCGGGGACGCGGTCCATAAAACGGAAGCGATCCTCATTATGGACAGAAGGATATTTACGCCATCAACACTTGTCCTGGAAGGGCTGAAAATACCCTGGTCGAAGTCTCTGAGGTACCTCAGAGTCCAACTCGACAGGGGCCTTCGCTACGCAAACCATACAGCGAGAACCGCAGGAAAGACAGCATCCACAGCTGCAAGCGAAGATCCTATATGCGGCGGAAATATCGGCCAAGGATATGGACAAAGTGCGAGCAAGATAAAAATTAGTGGAAATGCAGAGACAGTGTGCTGTAAGAACGATTTCCGCCTATAGAACGGTCTCCGACTGTGCAGCACTCGTAGTTGCGAGCACGCCCCCAGTGGACTTGCTGGTTCGGGAGAAATAGGAAGTCTACGGTGGTCTGCAGCAGTACAGAGCGGGGCAAGATAGGCAACAGGTGAGGGCAGCGGTAAAGAAGACAGGACGACAAAACCTCACGGAGGAGTGGCAAGCGCGATGGGATAACGATGCAGGAGGACGATGGACGCACGATATTATCCCCACGGTGGCAGTATGGGTTGGTAGGAGGCACGGGGAGATGGGATACCATCTTACACAAGTGCTCACCGACCATGGATGCTTCAACGCATATCTGGAGCGCTTCAAGAAGAGCCAAACCACAAAGTGCTTCTGCTGCGGACATAGCCCGTACGATGCACAGCACGCCGTTTTTAGATGCCCAGCGTCGAAAAATGACAGAATTCAAATTGAGGAAATACTAGGAGGTAGAAAACTGGACGAAGCCGATATGGTAGAAATCATGTTGGAAAGTGAAAACAACAGGGAAGCTGTGCAAACTTACGTAAGAAGGCTGATGCAAGAAAACGAGCAAGCCGAATGGGAACGCGGGATGGCGAGAAGAACGCGACACGCGCAGGACGCGCATCCGAAAGCTCAAACCTACGAAAGCGTGGAGAATTGGAAACAGCCTACCAGAGGAAAGGAGCCCGATGCGGCAAGTAAGCACATCCCACCGATTAATACTAACGCAGATCCAGTGGGGTGTGTGGAGAGGGAGGAGGAGTTTTTTGTCGGTAAGTATCCGCACTACCCGAAGATCGAGGTGTCTTCTAGAAAATTTTCCCTCCGCCACAAAAAAAAACAGACGGAGAGACAGACAGACAGACAAACAAACAGGTATACAGACAGACACAGACAGACAGACAGACATAGACAGACAAAGAGAGAGAGAAAGGGAGAGAGAGACAGAGAGAGAGGGAGATTGAGATGTTTATTATGCCCTAGCTGAGCTATGGGGCAATCTGGATGAACATTATAATAAAACAATACTGTAGTAGCATTTATAACAATGATGATACATACAATATGATAGTAGCATTCATAAATACTGATGGTGGATTAATGCATCCAGGTATGTAGGTAAGAGATTTGAGGATTCATGGTGCTTTCGTAGTATTTTCTCATGACCAAACAGTTTTAGTACAGTCACTTGTAGTGTGTACCATAATTAAATAGTATAGCATATGTAGGATCGGGACCAACAGGCAAGAAGGGAGACGCTGCAACCAGGAGAAATCTCCTGGTTGCAGCGTATAAACGCACGAAGAAAGAACTGCGGCATGCAATTAAAAGCAGTAAGCGAAGATGCTGGAGAGAGCTATGCCGATCGGTGGACGGCGACCTCTGGGGACTGCCGTACAGGCTGGTCACTAAAACGCTTGTAGGCAGAAAATAGATCCTCGGTGCCCATCACGTATGAACCAAATAATAACAGCACTATTCTCAAAACAGGAGAGCCGAGCTGAAAGACCGTCTCAGGAAGTGGCTTTTACCCCTTTCTGCACGGAAGAACTGCAGGCAGTGGCTAAGAGGCTACAGCCAGGGAAGGCATCCGGGCCAGACTGCATCCCAAATGAGATACTGATAGCAGTAGTGGAAACATGGCCGGAACTGCTGCTAGAAGCCCACAACAAGTGTCTAATGAAAGGAGTCTTTCACACCACATGGAAGAGATAGACGCTAGTCCCGCTGAGAGAAGGAACTAAGCCACTCGAGCAGCCGTCATCGTATCAACCCATATGCCTCATCAATACAGCTAAAAAGCTTTTCGAGAGATTCCTGCTTCGGAAGCTATAAGAGCACATAGAAAGAAACTGAGGGCTGTCACGCAGACAGTATGGCTTTCGGAAAGGTCGCTCGACGATAATCGCCATAAGTACGGGTCACTGAGGCAGCAACTAAAGTTAAGCAGAGACTGTGGCAGAGCAAAGGCTTGTGCGTGGTTATAACACTGGACATCCGCAACGCATTTAACACAGCGAGGTGGGACAAGATCATGGAGGCTCTGGCAGAGAGGGAACCCCCAGCATACCTACCGTAGATCATAGGCCTCAGTGACACGACGCTGATCTACGACACGAAGGAAGACCCCGTAGAGTACGAGGTGCGGAAGGTGTATTGCAGGGATCGATTCTTGGACCATTCCTGTGGAACATCATGTACGACGGCCTTCTGGGGCTGAGGCTTCCAGGGGAGGCTGAAATGATTGGCTTCACGGACGACGTCGCCTTGATGGTAACAGCCAAATCAACCAAATTGCTGGAGATAGTGGCGAACGAGAGCCTTCGCCGAGCTAATAAATGGCTGAAAGAAAGCGGGCTCAAGCTGCGAGTCCAGAAAACGGAAGTCGTCTTCATCACAGATAGGAGGTTGTTCGCGACACGACCGCTGAAACTAGAAGGCCAAACTATCAACTGGGGGAAATCTCTCAGATACCTGCGAATGCAAGTAAATGGAGGCCTGAGGTTTACGGAGCACGTTAACACCGCAAGGGAGAAAGCAGCCCCTGTCGCCGCGGCGCTAGCAAGGCTAATGCCGTACGTAGACGGGCCGAGTAAGCTGAAAAGTAGACTGCTAAACAGTGTTATGCACTCGAAAATCCTATATGGAGCAGAAATATGGGCAGGCGCTGCGGAGAAAATTGGGGCAGATCTGAAATTAGCCTCTGTACATAGAAGCGGTGCTATAAGGGCCGCATATAGGACCGTCTCCGAAAATGCAGTACTCGTCCTCACCAGTACACCATCGGTAGAGTTAATGGCACGAGAAAAACGGGAAGTCTATCAGGATATAAATAAAAAC
>JAPYZT010002696.1:0-20222 GCA_030522965.1 Tryphoninae sp. A BG-2022a
CTTCAGTGGCCGTTATGTCCCCGAGAATAATTGAGCAGTAATCGAATAGTGGAAAGATGAGCGCAGTTACCAGATGACGTCGGAGGTCGGTGGTGAGAGAGAGAGAGAGAGAGAGAGAGAGAGAGAGAGGGGGGGGGGAGAAAGAGAGCAGCTACTCGCGCATCTGTGTACGAATGGTTCCTACGAGGATGAACCGTGCAAGCGGCAGAGCACATTTTTGCCGTTCCATCATTCTAATTGGCTTTTTGCCCTACGTGAAAGCCCACCGGGATTTCAACATCCGTGTGTGATTTCTTTTTATATCCCACCATATGCACTATGACTCTTCGTTTCTCCATCTCTCTTGCCTCTCCTCCCGCCCTCTCTCTCTCTCTCTCTCTCTTATAACGTACCATTTCATCTCGCAGCCTCTGACCTGCTCCGTGGCTGCACTTGCAGCCTGACATGCCTTTCCTTTATATCGGTATGTATAAACGTAACTATATATATATATTTACATACATACACATACTTGGAATGAATAGATTTTCTACCTTGCGCGCTTTCATCCGATTCAACCTCTCAACTACTTTTGCCATTACCAATGCACACACTCTATAACTATTTCCCGTACGGCGCATGACCTACACGCCCCGTCGACTCCGATGCAACGAGGGACTTGCTTCGACTCTGGAACCGTCTGGAGATATTTACATGACTTCGTGTCGCTAGTAATTCCTCATACGTAGGTAATAAACGCAGAAAGAGAGAGAGAGAGAGGGATGAAGGAGGATGAAGAGAGGTGAGCACACACACCATCCTCCAAAAATTAATCCGAGTCTGTCAACTGGCACGCGAATTTAACATTCGCTAGAGACTCGGACGAAATTGTGAAATTGCTGCAAGAGATAAAAAAAAAGTCAATAGACAAAAAGGAAAAGAAAAAGGGTAAGTTTCGAACGGAGGATTTATATATGGGTCAACGAAAGAGGTCGAGTAAAAGCCCAAAAGTTCACGAGGGATGGTTTTACGTAATAGGGAAAAAACGAGGTGGGAGGGAGAAGAGAAAGAAGAGAAAGAGAATACAAAAAGCGATGTCCACAGGCCTGACTATAGCTGCAAAGGACGACCGGTACAAGAGCCGGTTCCTTGTTTGTCCGCGTCAAGAAAATATACACGAACAAAGGAAGAGAAAATGTCGCCGCTAATAGCACCCTCGGATTCAGCGAACCAACGAACCGTTAGACCAGCGACTTGGTCGCGCGGCTCCTCGAGACCGTCGTGCGCCGCATCGCGAAAAGATTCCGCGAAAGAGAACGAAAGGAAAAAAAAAAGAGCAGAGAGTAAAAACGGAGAGAGAGACGAGATCGTCTAAATTGAAGGAGGAAGAGAACGAGAGGTTATTTTGCCGGAAAGGACCGAGATATTGCGTCGACGGAGCAAAGTTAATTCTTAAAGAAACGTCAAGTTGTCTTGTCGAGACCAAACGCCGAAAGGAAACAAAAGGCGCGAGAATAAATATGAATCGAGCTCTCGTTTTTTTTTCTTTTTTAATATCACTTTGCTCGTCCCTCCGTTTCGAAGACATCGTTTATCCCCCGTTTATTGAGATTTATCATACTCGACAGTTAATAAAAGAAGAGGAAGAGAAGAGTAAAGAAAACAAACATTATTAGATCTTGTAGAAAAGTTTTCGGCTTTAACGAAAGTTATATCACAGGGAATAGCTCGTGATAGGACGTTACTACCTGATATCGTGCTATTCAACACAGTAGGCTGCATGCAACGAAAAGTTGAAGGACGATAAGCCAGGCACGTGGCTTAAGAAGCTCGCGTCTTCTCCCCGAGTAACACACGAGTGTTATACATCGATATAAGCGACGCTGTAGCTTGTACACTAACGCTATAATAATACACTCTTATTTGAGAAAGTTTTACCAGTTTAAAAGTTGACTTTTCACCCCCATCGGCTTAGTTAATTTCGCTTGTTCTTTCAACCTCGCGCCTCTCTCTCTCTCTCTCTCCCGCATTGTTGATGAACCGTTCGCGAAACGTCGGCCAATCGACACTTTGAAAATCTTTCATCCCGAGGAAAATAAAGTTGGAGCGTATCTCATCTCGCCCCTTCAACTAAATTATAAATATACGACGAAAATAACAAATGGGCGATCTCGAAGAGCAGTTTTTTTTTCTTTTGCTTCTCTTCTTTGCTATTCCATGAAAACGGGCGACATTCAGTCAGAAAGATGGATATAGAATCGAGAAGTGGAGAAATACTCGGTGCGGTGGAAATGGCTGGAAAACTTGCTGATAAAACACGTGTGCACCCCTCACGAGTTTGAAACGACTCGAGAAATCGCTCCCGCACGAGCTCCACCTCGCGAATTCTACCGCATTTCTCTCTCTCTCTCTCTCCCTCCCTCGCTTACTCGTTCCCGTTCTCTCGATCGAATGGAGCGCAAACTTTTCGAGCATCGGTCGTTGAGGAAATCCGAGAGTCGCACCCACATGTTCTTGCCTACGTAGTTATATCTACACGTGTATGCACCTTCTCTCTACTTTTGTTTCAGAGACTTTCCAGATAATATATCTTACGCCATGTTGGACGAATGCGGGCCTATATCGCGTCGTAGTGTCACCCGCCAGTCCAGGAAAACAGGCGAAAAAAATACCACCCGAAATATGAGTTTTTATTCTCTGTCTGACTAAACGTCGACTCGTACTACTGTTTAAACCAGCAAACGTAAACCATTCGATTATCGACGATGCGAATTCAATTTCGAACGTAGCCCGGTCTTGGTCAACGTGTGTCATTATTTATGCAATCCATAGAACGTAGAGAATATACAAGTTTTCGGAAAGGTCATCTCGAGAATTTGGAGCTCTCACTGGCGAATACGCGACTGGTTCGCCATATAACCAAATATCTATCTATAATATATCGAACTATTTTTCAAACCGAAGGTATAAAAAAGCTGTTATAAATCTTACGGTGGTGTCTCAGAGGTATGTTTCGCTCGCGAAGCTTCGTATGCGCACGAATGCCGACCTAGCGTCTCGCCTGGTTCGATCCGATATAAAATAAAGGGAAAAGCCGCGAAATCGCGTACACACCCGTGCTCATCCAGGCCAGCCGCCTCCGATGGAAATTTATATCGAGGTAGGAGTCGTATCTTAAAAATATAGATATAGAGAGGCTTAGAGTTTATAGGATGGCTGCCGGTCCAGATGTCTCGTTGGTCATACCGTTGGTCCACGTATACGCCCGCCTCGCCATCACAGCTGCAAACGTATAACCCGGTGAGCCGTCGCGAGCACGAACGACTCTTCATAGCCAAATAAATATCCTTCCTCTCCGCAATTCGTAAATCCTCTTTAATTTCTCGACTTTTTCCTCTCTCTTTTTCCCTCACCAATGCTCACTCGCGGAGAGCCTAAAGGATTATGAGAAAAAAGATGATGATGATGGCTTTTTTGTTCGTCCTCTTATACGTACAACGTATATTCCTCTTACAGATTTTCGGTATTATTATTCTCTTATAAAAAGGTAAACGAACGCGCTCGTACGTTTACCTTGAAATATCTCAACGTTTAGTCATCGAGGTATTTGCCCAAAGGCATAGAACGCCAGAGTATCTCTCTATATCCTCCGTTATTTCGCGTTCTTCCGTTCTTGGTATAGACGCTCGGGTATGTATGCGGCGCATGCCGATGCAACGTTCCAAGAAGATTGTAGAGGCGAAGAGTCACACGATGCATAAGAAGTCGGAGTAGCGGCTGCATAACCGAGACGGAAAGGAGTTGGACGGACTTTTTCGTTCGTTTTGCAAATCCGCCGCAACTACCTTCCCGACTAGGGCAAGCGTTCTTCCCGCTGCTTTTGACGTTATTCTTTCTCCACTTTATTTCAACTCTTGTCCGCCTTCTTGATCGGGCGTTGTGTCGTCGCTGTAACACGAGCGTTGCTGGAAAGGAATGTTTTTGCCACGGGAAGGAAAAAATCTTCCGGTTTCTTATCCGCGCCAATACGTCGGTTAATAGTCGAACCTTCTTGCTCGAGGTTGTTCGAGGTACGCGTACCGGTGACTTTGCTTAATACTGCTATATAGGTCGATGAGTTAGGCGAGAGTATTATCTATCTACGCGCTCGAGGATGTACAATATCCGGCGATGGCGGTAACTAGCTCGTGTTCTCGCTCCTCCTGGAGAAACTAATGGAACATGGTTTGCATAACCTACGCATTTATATATATATATATATATATATATATATACATATATTCATATGTAGACGCGTAGGTAGACTCTAGGTCCGTCTGTCTCTCTTCCCTCGTCTCTTCCAATCGCGAATCTACTCGCATAATGCATAATTTACCGTGGCTCGTGCATCAGTCCGTCGGATGATTTCACCAGTCTCGCTGATTGCGGTCCCGTATGCGTACACATATGTATGTATATATAAGAATGTGTTATGAATATTTAGGCAAGGAAGACTGCCGCGTCGTATGGAAATCTACTCTTCTCGGTCTCATCGGTGGGATCTCTTTCGTAGTAAGAACTACCTAATGGTGACATCGGGCCACGAGGAAGATAATAGAATTTCACGAGTTTCCCATATTTATCGTCGTCCCTTCCTCGCACCTTTGCCGCGATTGTGAACGTTTTTCTTTCTTTTTCCATTTTTTTTTATGCTCGGTAGATACAGCCTTTTGCTTTTACCACTTTCACGATCCGGTCGTTGCATATAATTATTATATATTCATAGGGTGGTACCTACGCGTCTACCAAGCGCAACCCCCCCCCCCCCCCCCCCCCCCCCCCCCCCCCCCCCCCCCCCCCCCCCCCCCCCCCCCCCCCCCCCCGCCCCCCCCCCCCCCCCCCCCCCCCCCCCCCTCTCTCTCTCTCTCGCTCTCCGTCTTCGTTTTTCCCCTCGGGAAACGGAGGTGCCTTTCTATGGCTGCTCGAATATACGAGCGTGCCAACACGAGTCACATACCAACGATCCAACAACAATGAGAGAATATAAGACGGTATGCCGGAGCGAGAACTTCCGCTGTGATAATTTACGTGAGGGTGAGGCGGTTTAAATGTTACTAGCGCGTTGGAAAAATTCAAATTTTACTTCCATTATGCAACTCTATGCGCCCACTTCTAGTTTGAAAATATAATTTCCCAACTAGGATTCTAAAGTCTCGCGACGAATTTTCTTCTTAGCAATGCCCCGTTTGCGCCCCTCTTCGATTCACGAGAATTCTACGTAGTTTAATAATGACGTACGTAACGTAACGCGCAAATATTTGATAGGCGGAAAATGATGTATGACAGTATAGCCGGAAACGCGGTATAATAAATAAGAGTCGTAACTGTAGGTACGTACGAGTGAAATAGAAGAATGTGCCAAGTTTTACGAATACATTTGGTTGACAAGACAGAACCCAGGGCGACGAGACAAGGAGGAATGGAAAAAGAGGGTTAAGTGAGCATCAACGTTAAACGTGACTCCTTGGTGTTGGGGGTGGCCGAACGTTTCCTATTTCATCCACCCTAGTGCCGCCTGGTATAACCCGGTACACACGCCTCCGGCAACTTTTAAGCATCGAGAAATTCCTTCTTCCAGTCCGATAAACGAGGCGGGCGATATTGTACCGGGACACACTCGCAGTCGATACGAGTTTGCCACTATGGCTTACTATAGCCAGAGTTGTATACATCGCACGTACATATCTCCTGACACATATTATACGTATATAGACTTTATCGACGAACCTCCGAATAAGTTTCTTACACGTCTGTTACGTCGTGCTCCAACTCTCTTCATTTCTCTCCGGATTTTGAAGAATCGAGGCTGTCTCTTGCCGCGTGTAAGAACCCGCCTTTCCAAACGTTACAAACATTCTTCCACGTATAACTTTGCTAATACTCCCGAGGATTACAACCTCTTGGCAAAAACAAAGACAAACCTTTCTCTCTAAATCCGAATTACTGAAATTTCACGAAATTTTAGTTATATTTTATTAATTCATTTAACGAATGATGGATCACTGGATGATTAGTGAAAAATCATTAATTCCATTAGTCAAAAATGATTGTTATAAAAATTAGTAACATTGGACTATACGATTGGTAATCAGCACAGCTGATACGTTCATGCACCAGCCGATTGTAATTCTTCGCGTAAATAATATATAATAATCTCGAACGTACCGACGAGAAAATGAAAAATTCATATACTTTTTGCTCTTGTCTTTAACACTTTTATAAAATAAGATTCTTCATTTCGCACTGTACATGAACTCACTGACGTGACAAAACGACGCCTCCGACATCACAATGGCAGAACAAAGGACGTATTGGGTCCTGTAAAAGAAGATTGTTCGTTCGCACTGTAGATGAACTCACTGACGTGAGAAAACGACGCCTCCGACAACACAATGGCAGAACAAAGAACGTTTTGGGTGCTGTATTAATTAATTAGCAATCATGTAATATTACTAATGAAATAGTAAGCTGTATTGACTGAATAATAGTCAATCGTAACTATTCCTTCAGTAACTCTAATTTACTATTTCGTTTACTATTCTATCAGCGAAACGGTGCGATTTTCACTATTTCACCAGTAGAACATGCATTTACTAATCGAATTAGTCAATTGTTCAATAATTCAGATTTCGAGAGTTGGACTCAACACCGGAAATGTGTTCTATTGCGTTGACGTAAGAAGAAACGTCCTTCATATTTGTCCTTTGTCTTCGGATCGAACATAGAAAAAAAGTCTTTTTTACCCCTTATTTATCCTGTCGCGGCTGTATAAACGTGTTATTTTTCCCGGATCGTATTTCTCCTTGAACTAACGAGACGGTTCTTATATGTTTATATATATATATATATATATGACGTATGTACACAGATATAGGCATTGTTCGATATTTCGCTTAGTTTTCTCCCTCATTTTCCACGATCTAACCGCGTAGCCCGCATATTTTTCACAGCCCACGGGGCATTGTTTCGCGTTCCGCGAGTAGAACGCGAAGCCATTCGTCCAAGTCGAAGTATCGACGATCGGATTTTTTCCGAGACGGGGAGACTGTTATACGTGCTCGTACTTGAAAAGGAGGTAAAAGCGAAACGAACCTAAAACGAAGAGTAGAAAAAGAGAGTCTCGCTTTTCCTCTTTCGTTCATCTCCGGTTACATCGCGTTTTATACGCGCGATCGCCTCGTTATCGAACGCATTCGACGTACCACAAATATATTTTACCCCCGCGTTTTACACGTGTTCGGATAATTCGAGCTCGTTGCCAAAACAAAAAACAGACGCCTCGTACCTACTTGTTAAACTACCGGTGGAGTTTCGTCGCTCGTGTTTTACGTTACACAGACACAAGTACGTTGATTTTGTCGCATGCACGAGCCTGGTCATCGCTTGAACCCTGACACCCTCGGACGACGTCCTCTCCCTCTCGCTCCAACACTCGCGACCACACGTACACCTCCCTTATTAACCCCCGAGATCTCGACCTTATTCGCGAGCTCGAGGAAACGACGCGAGAAAGCCTCCCGAGTGGATCTTCTTCTTTTTTCCCTCTCAAAATTTAGCCAGGTCTTGCAATCGCCTCATGAAAAATTCCGAGTTTACATCTCGTATCGTATGTACAATTTTACCTACTAAGGAATAATGTATATACCCCGTATAAACGTTGCGGCCCGTACGGGACGTGTGTTAAATATTGAAATCCTCGCGAGTATAGCTCGTCTCTACGTACATACAAGTACCATTTGTTTATATTGTATCGCGAGATTTTTAAATCCCACACGTTAAACTAGAATCTCTACGATCGAGAGAGGGTGCTTTCGACTTTTGTGTGTGTGTGTGTGTGTGCGTACGTGTGAGAATGTCCCGGGGGAAATTCGTATACTCTGTGGTATAAATTTCGAACACGCATCGTTTGTTATTACTAGGACGGGAACCTCGTGTGTTCACGCAGGGTGGGCATCGAGTAACGATGTCGGTACTCTCGACGGATCATCCTGTTGAAAGCCGGCATTGTATAATGTATCAAATAGGTAGAAACATAGTTTTCCCTATCTACCCTCCCCCACCTCCTTCACCACGCACCCGGTTCGAGTGTTATTTCCCATCGGGGAAATACCGGCCTTGGTTCGTATAACGCGCTGCTAGTCGTGGTAGTAGTGGGGGAAAGGGGGGGGGGGTTAGGGGTCGAGCCCGTTCGGTTTTCGTCCACCCGTGTCCCTCGTCCCTATCGCACGTTGACTAAATCATTAAAATTTCATTCCCCTGGATTAACGGACTGCGATGCGGCGACGTTCACACGATTGAGTCATACATACGAGATGATGTGTATACCACGCAAAATCTCTCGAATGCGCGGTATCAAGCTTGTATTATGAAAGGACTCGGCGAAATTTACCTCGAGGCGATTTCGATGAGCGGGGACCAACGTTGATTTTGAATGACATTGTCGAAGTTTACGAGAGCCAGAACGTGGTCGATATGTTGGAAATTTTGTATGATGTTCGTATACGGCTTGCCGCTTGGCTATTTCGACCGTACGTTGATCGAGGGAAATAACGATTTTCACATTTTTTATATCGAGATCGATGGATCACGGAGATAGAACGGGAACGGGAATATTATATTCGTAATACGCAGGAACGAAAGGAAAATTTTACTTCTCACCCTATGGGCATACATCCCTTCGCACTTAAGGGACTTAGGGCTGATACAGGCTACGAGTCGAAATGTTTTCTCTCCAAACTAACTTGATAAGAGGCTTACGTAGTCGTACATTTTCCGTGAAACACGAGTATCTCCCTACTTCGTGTTTTTCCCAATTTCCGAGGAAACTTTGAAAAAGAGAAAAAACGAAATATCGTCGAACGTTCATTCTTTTTTTGTTATACTGTCGTTCGATTTTCCTCGCTATAAATCAACGGTGAATTCGAGCGATAATTGATGAGAGCGTCGATACAGAGTTTGTGCGATTCGTTCGAATTTTGCGCTCGTTAATCGTGGCCGTTGCGCAATGGAGAGAGAGAGAGAGGAGCCCGCACGATACGCGATAAATGCCTTCTAGGTACGAGCGAAGTACGTTTCACAATGACATACCTAAATGTGTGGGATATATACGGTACATGGTATAGAGTACATGGAATACGCGTTTGTGCATGTGACATCGTGTCCCGCGTCCCAACGTTATATCCCGCCGACGCAATGGCGAGAAGCACCTGTGCGTCGTACTATAACGCGACGTTCCGACTATCGACCCACACATATAATAACTGCCTATAAATAACCCATCAAACGTCACTTCTCGGTCTCGAAGACCCTACTACATATTCGCGGGAGTCAATAGGTGCACCAGATGCCCGCTTCTCTCTGGCTCTAATAGCATCTGCCTATTCGGTGCCTCTTTATGTCACAGGGACGCTTAGATCCAAACTAATACATGGACATTGGGCGCGGGGAGCCCAATGTCCATCCAAATCCACAGAAACCACGATCTGGAATAAGCTCCCTCGTGCCGGGAGAAGAAAAAGATTGATGGCTCACGGTTGGCGAGGGACATAAAAAGCAACAAAAAAAAAAACGAGGAGAAGAAAGAACGAGCGAGGTAGACCGATGTATGCAACAAATCGAATAAATGGATAAAGAAATTGGATAGACTTTTTTTTTTTTTGCTTGATTCGTGAACTTCTTCATTCGATAGCGTATCAATTGGACGATACAAGGGGATGAAAACGGAACGCGGAGGAGGATACGTGGTCGGGAATAAACGATCCGGCTAGAATCCCTTTCTTTCATCGATAAAAACAAATTTGTATCACTTTTTTTCGATCGACTCTGATAAAGTGACGAAAAAGCACCCACCTGTCGGGGCAAAGTCGATCGGGAATAAACGTTTGGTGACGAAGGTATAGTTTTAAATAATGTTTAGTTAACCTATTTTACCTCGTGTGTACGTATCATCGATATTTCGTAGAATCGAGCAAATCGTTCAAACACGTACTCGATCCTCTACTCTCGTTCGTTTTTACCCCGAGGCTTGTGATCAATAAATAGGAGACTTTATACTCGTTGTGGAAATACACGGTCGTATAAATGGACTATACTAATAATAAAGAAAGTCCTTGACCCGTACAACGTACCGATACAGCCTGTATCATTGATCATGTATAACTCGACGATTTTATCTCATCATACGAGAAAATCCCGAGGTACAATAAAAACGTTTAATCGGTATTGGATGCTTTAACGTAAATACGCGTACGCGCATGTATTTTAAATGTGAATAGTGGAAGGGTAGTTAATGCCCGAGGGATTTGGACGATTGGTGAATCGGCCGGTTCGATTTGAAAATCGTTCGGAACCGGAAGTTGGAAGTCGAAGGGACCGGATCAACGGGAACAAGAGAGAGAGAGAGAGAGAGTGCGAGAGAGACGAGAGGAGAGCGTTCTGGTGGATATACGAGGAAGCGAGAGACCGATTTTCGATGAGGTCGTGTGGGTCGTTCTCGCGCGAGTCCGACTGAGAGAAACGCAAATCTGGGTCATCGAGAGCTCCAGCCCTATAGCGTTATAAAACACCGGGATCTGTTCGTCCTGTATCTCTAGCTCTCTCGCTCTGCGTGTGTCTGTCCGCCTATACCGGTAAATGCCAAAGTCTGTGAGGACGAGAGGTGTATATACGCGTCCTTATGTACATACGTACCGTACACACGTGTATCGACGAACAGAGAGGCAAATTCGGAGCTAACGCGCACCGGAAGACCCACGTTTGCCAGCCGACGATATCAAACAGTGACCAATCGGAGCTTCTCCAATCTCTACACAGGCGTCAAGTTATTTGCGTAAATAGGAAAGAAAAGTTTCCATTACAAAAATTCGTATATAATTTGATCGTATAAACCGGAAGACAATGTCTCGCACGAACCTCGAGAAGATTTTGTGTTTCCCCCAAGAAACGTTTAAATACGTATTTCAACATCGCTTATATCTCAGTCACGCGTCTATTTCGTACCGAAAATGTAAATATCTTTCCTCCATCGCTCAAAAAAAAACATACGTTTTATTACAGATAATTTATTATATAACAAGAAAATTATTGTTAGAATTCGAGATGGAACTCCAACCCGGAAATAATCCAAAATGACAAATAAGACAAATTCATCCCGATCTACTTTGTCTGGAGACAGTGAAAGAAGCGATCACACGATTCAGTGGAAATTACGATAGAAGACTGCAAATCCATCAATGAATTGGCGATAAATTTATTCAATTGAAATTTTTCACACGAATAAACTTATCATTGGATTCCTACTTCAATTTCTATAAAAAATTATAACAGATTAGAATTATTAATTCCCGCTAAAAAAGTCACGAGATTCAACCACTATAGGAAATACTTTCTATTTTCAATCTCGATAGGTCCTCCTACGATAACAATATCCCGTATCGACTCGAATTACTCAATTATAAGACAAGCCGTATAAATTCGTACACTCGAGCTTTTTTCAGAATGACGTGGCTCTCAGCAACCGGTCGATCCAAGATGGAATTGCCCACGCGTATATAGATTTATCCAGAGCGAAGAGAAGCGAGAAAACGTCGATGGCAGGACGTTTTTCTTATACAGAGTCGCCTGGGCTTTACCTATACAAGATATGTAGATACCAATGACCATTCGCGATATTACCCGTGCAAGATCGTATATATCGTGCCCCGAGACTCGATACCCCCTACTTTCGTTCTCTTCCGACTCGAACGTTCCCGTAAAAACGGATAAAGCCGATGGATTTTAGCATTTCAGTGATATCGGCTCTCGACCAAGATCCTCTCTGGTCGGAACGCACACACACACACACACGCATACACACGTAGGAACACCCGGACACGATTGCGGGGTGAAGAGGGGGGTTGAGTCGAGGGAGAAAGAGAACGAGGAGCTCTTTCGAAGCCTCGGGCGAAAACTCTTGACGCGTTTCGCCCATCATCACACGTCCCTCGCACACGAGTGGAAGCATTTTATTCCCTCGCCTCTCTTATTTCTTCTCTCGCTTCTCTCCTTCTCTCTCTCTCTCTCTTCCCCCCCCCCCCCACCCCTCTCACTTTCTCACTGTATGCTTACTTTTCTATTCATCGACGCTCTTACCGACATATAGATACGTCTTATGGTGACGGATATATCTATGTATATACTCGTAAAGCCTCGAGCAACATCCCTCTCGAAGGGATACATTTGTCAAAATTCGCACGATTCTCTTTACGTGTAAAAGGGAAAGTCGCTCGACCCAGTTATCGACCCTCCGCTGGTACACCCACCAACGCACGAATACTTACGTAGACATTTTTTGTTTTCAAGATGAATTCGAGATTTTGAGAAAATCTTGAGAAGAAGTAGAACAAAAACGTAGCAATTTTTGAAGATGGATGGGCGATTGTAAAATAACAGAGACGAAGGGCAGGAAAACATGCGATCGGTTTCCTGATGAGACGTAGTACTGGACATCTTGGTATTTGGTATGTACAAGGTGAGGAGGGGTGCAAAAATGTAGGGAGGAGAGGTTCGATGTGACACGAGGAACGATAGGAGGATGGACGTCCTGCCTTGCTACCGCAGCTGCTTCCCCGATCCTCGTGCTCATTCGTTAGCGATAGGTTATACTTGGAATGAGAATGGGAGAGAAAAAAAAAGCGCTCACCTTGACTCGTAGGCTACGTGGTATCGATCGCGCGAGTAAACTTTCCAACACACACACACACACACACACTATTACTTCGGAGCTTTTTCCTCTCGCCCTCTCTTCGCGTTTCCGGGCTTCTCTCTTTTGATTTAATCGACATCTTCTCAAAGCTCTCATTTCGGTGGCTAACGTGCCCGAGCCATTCTCCCTCTCGAGGTACGGGATCCTTAAGGGAAAATTGACTTCCGAGACGTTTTTTCAAGCCTCGAGACACCCCCTAGTAGTCGGTGGGGGATTGAAAAAATATCGAACCTTGGATCGATCGATTCTCGACGAATTATTCTCCCCGTTGCCAACTATGTGCATTACATATATATATGTAGAAATATATAAGCCCGTGTGTATATATGTAGGCTTATATCTCAGGCACGTAACGAGGCAGGGGCAAAAAGTTTCTCGCGCACGAAAGCTTTTTGCCCCGTCAAGACGTACTATACGTAACAGTATAAAGCTCTTTAGCTTTATTACCGGAAACTATCTTAATTCGCCTCTTATTGAAACAACATCCTTCACGAATCTATTATTTAAGAAAAGAAGTATCGTATGTGTTTGTTGGTGATAAGATAAGAAAGCTCTTATCAAACGTGCCCGGCGTTCGATCAACTATGATTAATGAAAAAAGTTTTCACCCGCGAAAACTACTTTCCAGATCAGTGAGAAGATCTCTGTTCCCTCGAAGCTCTCGGGTTCTTTCTCTCACGGACGAAATGAAAAAAAAAAAACTTTGCGGCTGATCGAACATCTGGTTCGTCCCTTTGGCTCGGCGAGCCATCGCAAGGGCGTGAAAGGAAAATGTTCGACCTTTTAAATTTATCGGTAAATTCGTCGTGAAAAAAAAGTGATGAAGAAAAAAAAGATTGGCAGGACGAATGTTTGATGCCGAGGAGGTAATACGCTGGAATATTGATGAGGTTATTATCGAGTAATGAAAATATGGAGAATATTAAAGAGGGGAGGACTCACCTCGGTATCGTTCCACCACATGTGCAGACGATAATTTCTAAGAACGGTCGGACTGTCGTTGATGTGATCGACGGCAAGTTTGACGGAGGGCATGACACCCCTTCCGACGTGGCTCTCGGGCACATGACGACCGTAAGGGAAAAATCCGGCGATATAAACGTCGTGTTTCTTCACACCACCGAGATTTATCGGTTTTTGTCCGGCGCACGTCGTGACAGCATCGAGGCACAATATAAGGATAAATAGGTGGGCCAAGCGACGGGTGATACGAGGATTGGCACGATAGCGGGATTTCTCCGAGCCCGCGGCTGCCATTGTACGCCGACGACTGCGCGAGAGCCTGACGCACTCACCGGTTGACTCTCACCGAAACATTCTACTCCTTTTGTATCTTTCATCACCGTTCGTCGACGTCATCGTCGTCGGCGTCGTCCTCGTCCTGATCGTCCTCGTCGTTGTCTTCCTCATCTTCGTCGTCCTCTTCGTCCTCGTCGTCGTCGTCGTCCTCGTCGTCCTCGTCGTCACAGCCATCGGCGATCTAGCCTCTCGTTCCTCGATCATTCTCAATTTCGTTCTCCCGTCTCTCGTCGTTCTCGTTTCGATCGATCGTACGTCCCTTGACTCTTCGCGCGTCCACTCGTTTCTTTCAATCGGCGGTATCATCGTCCCGCTTCCTCCTCGTCTCACCTTCTTCCTCACCGCCCTTTTATTATCCTCGAACGTGCCTCTCTTATCCACGACCACTTTACCCGCACATACACAACGGCGCACGCGCGCACTCGCCGATACATAAACGCACGCACGCACGTACGCACGTACGCACGCGCGCATGCACCCGCACACGCGCACACTCTCTATCTATCACCTATTCTACCCTAATTAGCTCATCGTAGCTAGACCAACCGACATTTCTCTCGTTGCTTCGTAATCGAGCCGATTAACGATATCGTCTGGCGCATCGCCCGGTCGTTGACGCGATCGGCACTCTCGGACCACTCGAAAACCAGCCTCGTACGCTTACGTGTCCTTCAACCACGCGCTCGATGATGACGCATCCACGAGAACGATACTCAAAGACATTTAACTTTCGCGCCCATCAATTATCGGTTTTACCACGCTTCCGCTCTCTCCTCTTCCCAGATATTAATTACGTTTCTCCCGCGACATCTCGCCGCGCCGCATCGCCCCGCTTATATTCCCCCTCGCGTTTATCGGATCGCAATACACAATTGTCAGGCCGTTGCTTCTCGTACGACGAGCACATTTCTGATTTATCGAACGATTATTGTTATTATCGTGATTCCGGTCCAGTGCCCTTGTGAGTAGAAGGCTACGTCCCTCTCGACGTCTTCCTTTCGTCCCGCTCGATGTCCTTTTCTAAAAACGAATTAATACGCGTTTAACATTATTCCCCTCGATTCGCTCCATTTATCGTCCTCGGATAATTGCTAATCTTGCTAAATATATTTCGACCCTCGTCTCACATTTCCTCCAGCAACGACCAATTCTCTTTTGTCAAGATGACAATAGCCCGTAAAGAGGCATCGTCGAAATACTTTATCGACACGTTTGTAACTTCAATATTCTTTTTTTCTTCATCTCTATTTATCCAACTCCAATAACGGAAAATGAAAAAAAAAAAGAAGAAGAAGAAGTATAAAAATCGCATGTAATTGGAGGGAAGAAAAAAAATTCCAATAAATTCAGACCCCGCAGCATCGCTCCTCAGTCTTCTCTACCTATAGACTCGAGTCGTTTCGAACTATGCACGCGTATATTCGATATCGGTTTGCTTTCGAAAACAAAACAAAAAAATGTTATCCGGTAAGCCTTGAGAGACAAGTGGCGAGAGAGAGAGAGAGAGAGAGAGAGGTGCTTTAAATATTTCGCTCGTTCGAGAAGGATCGATACGCCGGTGTTCCTCTCCGCGCGAAAACTTTATTTCGTCAGCCGTATCATTTTTCGTCATTATAACTCGAGCGCTTTTGGTAGCTTGCTTCTCGCGCTGCATTGTGTACACTGTATACATGGCCGTATTGAGTGGTGGCATGTGGATAAAGAGAAAGGCAAAGAGGGAGAGAGAGAGAGAGAGAGGGGGTGGGGGGCTAAACAGAGTGGCAGTAGCTTTCTCTTATATATACCCTTCCTTTCTCACTTTCGGGGAACAATGGCTCAATCATGGGACAATGCACAATCACACTTTAGCGCGTTGCCGAGCAGCATCCCTACCACGGATTCCCAGCGAAATTTCAGCAGAAATATTATCTTGCCAACTCTCGCGCCTTGTTTGTCGCGGGTAGAAGTTCGTATCGTCGCGAGGCAATCGCGAATAAGACGATGTGTATATATATATATATATATATATATATAACTAGTTATAAGTATCGATCGACCTGGAAGAGCGTCTAAGATCGCAATTATTTTCAATTTCCATACTTATCGAGTTACGAGCAAAAAAGTTTACGACTCGTTAAGAATTTTTGTAATAAAACATGACTCGACGGCTCGTTAATCGTACGACTTCCGGTCGAGGGGATTAAATCGTCACGGGAGTTACGAGCTAGAATCGATACATTCCCGGACATGGGAGAATGTCCCGGTGCACGGTCAACAACGTATATAAGTATATAGAGAACCGGGCGACGAAAGTAGAAACGGCTCGACTGGATCAGACGTCGGCGTAGCGACCTTGAAGTAGAAAAGCGTCCGCTCGATTGGGTAAAGTGCTTGGCGAGGATCGTCTAAGAACAATTTTCAACCTTCGTGTTTCGGGGTAGTAAAATCGCGAGCTCGAGACAAGAGAACGAGAGAGGGAGAGGGAGAAAATAGAGGGGTAGCTCAAAGGTGGAGAAACAATTCGAGACTCAACATCCCCGAGTGGGAACAGCCTGTGTTACTCGTGAGATTATCGATCCTTTGTTTGTGAGCGGTAAAGCAGATAGCGAAATAACGACGCGTGTTACCTCCGAGGGAAGTGAAGAGGGAGCAAGGAGAGCTACGTAACACGATATCACGACAAAGACGAAGACGACGAAGAAGACGACGACGACGACGACGACGACGACGAGGACGTGGTGGAACGTACGTGTGGTTGTACCAGCGGGTAAACGACGAGGTTGAGCCTTTCTACCGCGTACACGGAGCTAATACACCTCAATCCTATATACCAACGATTCATGGCTCCGCTACCGCCTTTCGAATCATGTTACTGTGCCAAGGCTCAGCCTTGGCGTGGCCACGCGTTCCCTCACGGTCTTTCGCTTGAATACCGAATGAGACGGTGTTATTACTTTCCTCGCGATCCACGACCGAACCAACTCCCTTTTGTCTCAATCCTCGTCCGTGTGCCACGCTCTTCCTACTACGTACCTTTTCTACTTCGTCTCTATCTCTCTCCGTTTTTTTATCGCGGGAGCGTATCGTTCGGTGAGTCGTTTAAATATTGAAACGGATCGCGTTTAGAGATACGAATATGAAGAGATCGCACGGTCAATGTCTTGGAACGAGGGAAAATATCAACCCTTTCGTCTTAGGGAATTCTCCCCCGCCCCCATCCCTTGCGTCACTTAATCTCATTCTTTCTCCTAGTTTTTTTTATCGCGGGAGCGTATCATTCGTTGAGTCGTTTAAATATTGAAACGGATCACGTTTAGAGATAGGTACGAATATGAAGAGATCGGACAGTCAACGTCTTGAAACGAGGGAAAATTTCAGCCCTTTCGTCTTGGTGAATTCCCACCCCCTTGCGTCACTTAATATTCTTCTTTCTCCTAGATTTTTCTCGCGGGGATGTATCGTTCGGTGAGTCGTTTAAATATTGAAACGGATCGCGTTTAGAGATACGAATATGAAGAGATCGCACAGTGAACGTCTTGGAACGAGGGAAAATTTCAACCCTTTCGTCTGGGTGAATACGCACCCCTTTGCATCACGATTCCGACTGTTTTCTCACTCGATTACTCACGTATACGTGTACGTTATACGGCGTTAGCGGATATATAGACGTGTAAGTAAGCGCTCTCTCGCTTTCTCATACGAGATTAAAGCTACCCCGACCTGATCGCGATTAAGATAACGTCCGTCAAGGAAAATCCGATAGAAAGCCCTTTCTCTAGCGCGAAACGCGGTAGGATTACACAACTCGCGTAGTGGCGTAAGCTCCGGGGGGTTTGGTAGAGAGGAAACAGAAACGATGGACGCGAGTCGATGCGGTAAGAAAAGAATCAATGAAATCTCTGGACTTGCCTGTGAGACTGAAACGGGAAGATGGTGGGAGCGATGGCGGAAAATGTGGGGTCGAGACTGGGAGGATGAGGAGAGAAACGAGTTAGAAAATTGAAGAAACAGCATTCGCGTCGACCGTAATACAATTCATCTCGCTCATCTGGACGACAATGTTGGAAAACGTCGTCGAGTGACGAAGTCTCGATGCTTTTATTCTCGAAAAATTAAGCGAGCAAATCTCGTTGCGTGATCCTCGGTCGGTCGAGTAGCGCGGTCTGGACGGCAGCCAGCCAAATAAAACGCCCTTATCGCTCGCCAGCACCCAGCAAAGGAGACTCGCGGTAAACAACCCTCCCCTTCTCTCTTCCACCCCGCATGCCCCACTTTTCTTTCTCTCTCGCTTCTACCCACTTCCCCACTTCCCCACTTCCCCTTCTGTTATTCCCCCGTTTTTCACGTCTTTGCCGGTTAACTCGACCCCGTCCGTCCTAAAAATCGTACTTGCGTATTATCTTTTCGTAACACGATTTTCTTATTACCTGTCGAAAAATTCGTCTACTTATATATATATATATTTTTCTATCGCTTCTCCATCTACCCTTGCGTTATTCCTCCGCTTTTCACGTTTTTGCCGTTTAACTCGACCCCGTCCGTCCTAAAAATCGTACATGCGTATTATCTTTTCGTAACACGATTTTCTTACTTCTCATTGCTTGTCGAAAAATTCGTCTACTTATATATATATATATATATATATATATATATACGCATCTTTTTTTTTTGTGGCTGAGAGGTGACAGATCAATTTCCGTCCAAGCACGGAACACTTTGCCGATATGTCAATCCATCGATATCGACATCTCTCGTGTTTTGTCCCCGATATCACTAGCCAAAAGTGCCAACCTGCCGACTTTACCACCCTCTATATCACACCTACGAGGCCGATGTTGGGGAACGATAAAAAAAAATCATCAAATCCGCACCTCCGTTCCCACAGTGCCAATTGACGAGTCCTCGGTTCGTTTCTCCCTCCTCCCTTACTTTCGTTCGAACGCCAATGGCGCGTTACCTTGCATGAAGAGTATATCTAGTACTGGGTGAAATTAACCCCCTCGTCTCCTCCCACACTCCCCATTCTCCGACTCACAGTCGCCCAAATGACGAGCTGTAACGACACGGAACCTCGACTACGGGACGATAATCGAGTTAGTCTTGTGTGCCGGTGGTAGATGGTAGACTCGATCAAGACCGTACAAATTGTCAAAGAGCTTTCGTGCAGTTCGCCAGAGCATGGGGTAGATCGATACCTGTATAAAATACATCACGCACATGGACCCGATAACTTTTGCCTTTCCTCCGTTCTTCCTTTCACGCCTCAACGAAGTTCCCATTATTTTTCATAGAACAAATAAAACTCGATAGTAGCGAGAGAGAGAGAGAGAGAGAGAGAGAGAGAGACTCGTGCTTGTTCCCGTTACCAAAGACATCCCTCCCCGATGAATTACGAACTTATACGTATACGCTGAGTATGGATTTAATCGAATTCTCGATAATCAATTGGAAATGCCGGCAAGTCAGGAATTCCGCGAGTCTGCGGGAGCTCTAATTATCCGTGTGTACGGAAATCGGTTCTCGATAAACTTTGTTAGCGAAACAACCGGCAGCAAGGTCGATAACTGCTCGGTCACTTGGGAAAGTGTGAAAACAATATACGTTGCTATATCTATCCTGTATACATATATATATATATATATATATATATATATATATATATAAAGATATAGATTCGCGTGGGAGAGCGTATATCGGAGATGCCGATATGGGAGAATTCATTAGAAATTATTTGGCACGTAATCGAAACCCCCGAAGGGTGAGAGCGAATTTTTATATTTCTTTTTTTTCACCGAGCTCGATATTACGATTTTTTCTCAATGTTTTCAACATCATTCTCGTGATCCTTTAAAGAGTGAAATAACACAACGTGATACAAGAAAATCGGGTATTTTTTCGAGGGACGATGGGGAGGATAAAGGAAAGGAAAAAAAAGCTAGATGTCGAGTAATATAATCGTTGGGCACGGTGGGTGCTTGAAAACGGTGAGAGGCTCTCCCGAGTAGTGTAGAGAGAAAGCTCACCTCGCGGGTTGGCGAAAGGGAGTATGCGAGGGAGAAGGGATGAGGCCGAGGCGCCGGTGGTAAGGCGAGATGAGGGTGAATCGAAAAGGGAGCAGGGGGTGGTTCAAGCAGCGAGAAGAACTAGTAGCAGGAGCTGCTTTCTTGTGTGTGTGTGTGTGTGT
>JAPYZT010002697.1:0-14643 GCA_030522965.1 Tryphoninae sp. A BG-2022a
TTCCGAATTTCCGCTCGATCAGAATATCTCATTCATTCTGATCAAACTGAGCGTACTCTTCGTAGTTCGCGCCGATAAAACTATATCGACGGAGTCAACTGAACGGCGTGACCGTGCTGTTCCGAATCATCATCGAGGACGTAACATAATCATTAACAAAGAGATATAGGTCTAATATATTTAGTAAGGCATCAATCGTATATTTTGTCATTGTGTAATAAATAAAGCAATAAAATTGAATATTTCTCCGTCGGTTCAAAAACCAACATCTTGGTTCACAATGTCATTAACAATTAATTTAATTATTGCGCGATTTCTTGTATTCGTTGCTCCGATTTGAGCAGATGATGTTATGATATACAAATATGTGTACATACAGTGCTGGCAGCACTGGAAAGCGCGTTCACATTTAGCAGTTTCGACAGGACTGTCATTAAATAGAATGCCCATTTTTCAATAAAAACAGCGTCAGTACTGACAGTACCGTCAGCCCATTTCCGAACATATCTAAGTAATATCGTTTATTTACTCTAGGAATTTGTTAGGTAACTCGAGATGTGTGTATCGGAATACTCCTTGAGCACTTGCGCATGACCCAGGTCATTGGTATGCATATATACGCGAGTTTTCGCGTGTGGAATTGGACATGTACACATGTGGTTCTTTAATAGCAACAGCGTGACGAAATACAGTGCAATCACAGTCACGGCTCTCACAATTTTTTGGTTGATTCAACTCCCGTCAAAATCTACATAGTATTTCTCGGATACTATTTAAAGTTAATACAATGGTGAGTACAACATGTTTTAATAAATATGTTCATTTTTCGGAAACATACAAAATTGTGTATGACGACGTAATAGTATGAATTGTTGATTCCCGCGAACTTGAAAATAACGATTAACAATTTAATTCGCGGGAACGAACCATAAAGAATTAACAATGAAATGTGTTCATACGTACAGTAATTTTATAGTCGTGCGATGACATTAATTATTTGTTTTGCCTGAGAACTATCATGAATGTCATTAAGGATTAAATGCGCATCGTTTAATGCTTTTGAGGTTATATTGTAAGGTTAGAATGTATATATACATAGGAATAAGAGCACTTATTTTTTTTTTTACGGTGGAGAGCACAATTTGGCAAGTCCAAGATTTGTTAAAAATTGTTTGTTTATAATATATAGTATCTATGATATATTAAATTGAATAGATAAAATTAATCATTCATATGTTTCAGGCGAGTACGGCAGTAGTTGCGGGCATAGGTATTGCAATTGTTGGCTTTGGCGGCCGATATATAATTAAAGCAATGCCGACACTGTCTCAAAAAATGGCCGAAGCCCTTAAGACAATGCCAAAACTAGATTCCCAGGTATGCACTGAATATGTAGAATACTTTTGTACTAAACATTTATCTTACTAGAAAGTATATTTAAAAGTATGTATATTCAAGTCACTGGCAAACAGCAAGTACTACAAAGGTGGATTCGAGCCAACAATGAACAGGAGAGAAGCAAGTTTGATCTTAGGAGTATCACCAACAGCAAATAAAGCCAAAGTAAAAGAGCAGTTCAAAAAAGTAATGTCGGCCAATCATCCTGACCGTGGTGGTTCGCCCTATTTAGCAGCAAAAATCAATGAAGCTAAAGATCTAATGGAAAAGACGGGTTAGGAAAATGAACGAATGATAAATATTAAGTAGAATGGTTGTTTAATTTACATGAGTCATTTGTTTGCTATAGGAAATCAATTTTAATGTACATAACTATCTATAAATAAGTGGCTATATTTTTCTCTTGTCTAATCAGCCATAAAAATGTCATTCTATTTAGTTAAAATAAATAGATTCCTTGATACAATGTGTATTCTTTCATTCCTGAGACGCTCTATTAGCTCGACCCAAGTCAGAATTCTCTACGATACTCCTTTGTATTTAAAGAATAAAAAACTTTTTTTGTAGAATACGAAACTAATAATTGAACTGTTTCGTATCGATAATATTGTTACAAACTATGAGTATCAATATTCAAATCGCAAACGATTCGCTGTACAATTCAACATTATAATAATCGTGAAAAAATCAGTTACACAATAAGGAAATGTACATTATAATAACTAGTGTACTATTTTACACGGACGTGATTGAGTTTTTTTGTTCTTTCCATATTTCTCCATTTTTTTGAGAATTGCATTTGATGACATTATTGACTAGAGCACGACGGTGGTATAAATCGATGTTTGTTGCTTTTTGTTCTCATTCTAATCGGTATACTACATTTCCAATTTAGCAGTTTTCTGATTGATTCTATCTTGAGTTACTTTGGCCCGTAATTTTGCTATCGTGCTCGCTGGCAATGATCCAGGGACTTTGAAAATGCTCTGAAATAAAATGTGAACATTCTTTATAATGTTTATTAAAGTAAAGAATAAATTCTACATTTGTTAATAGAAATTTATTCACCTGCATAAAATCATGGCACTGCAAGACAATGCTGTCCTTTGTTATTTCTTTGAAATATTCTGCTAGCAATGTAAAACCCGGGCACAAAAGTAAATTTTCTTTGTTTCTCTTGATAAGTGTCAATCCGACACGAAATATTATTTTGCTACCTTCATAGAATAGACAGTCCCATATCCGCAAAGTTGTCTGTGAACATATTATTTTTGCTGATTCTTCTGAATATCATATCTGATCTGGTGTCTTTACACACTATTTAACTCACCTCAATGGGTAATACTTCAGCAAATAGACATATAAACCATTTTGTTGTTATAACAGCCCATGGTAAACCTGAATCTGTTACATGCTGATACACATCTGGTATTTTTATTCTAAAACAATAGACATCATAAATTTTTCAGACATCTGTACATGATCTACCAGAAATTTTCGTGGATTAAACATGTTACCTGACAAGCTCTGCCAAAACATCGATATCAGTGAGTAAACCATCCATCGTTGGTGTGTAGTAATCCGGCAAAATTTTTTCAATCAATACTTTCAAAAGCCAAAATGCAGTTTCTTCACTTTTGGTAACTAACAGTAATAATCCTGCAATGTAGTTCAGTCCCTGAGAATTGAAATTGGTTGAACATTATTGAATGAAAGAGTACAGCAAATATTGATGCCACATTGTTGCTCACTTGACAATAGCCAACAGTTTCGTTTTGGTGGGCGAAAGCTAGTAGAATATTGTAAAGTTGATGTTGATGATTTTCTGTATTATTGAAGAATATGTTGTCCGGAAATGTACGTGGCAAATCTGTCTTGATAATATCGGCGACCTGACCATTATGAGGACCCTCGAGAAGTCTTTGATAAAGATTGGGAGATGCATTTCTCAGTTCCTCACCACCACTTACTGCGAGCCATACCTAGATTTATAAAAATCTTTTGATCGAGATCAAAATAATATTACAATTAAGAACGGTTTAGATCCCTCTTTTTCAAACGAAACACTAGACTGTACATATTGATATTAGACTAATCAGATAACATTCAAAAGGATGAAAAAAAGATTCATTGATAATTGATACTAAGAAAACTAAGATATTCGGTTATCTATCTTGCAAGCACGCTTGAAAGAATATATACATGTATAACTCACCATGCCTCGATGTTCGCCTGGAATACCTTTACGTACATAGCGCTTTATAGTTATACTGCGTTGTAGTGACTTTCCTTCTCCAACTATTTCAGCCCATTTTTTTGCTCTCTTCGCTAATACTTTTAGGTAATCAGACATAAAATCTTCGTACGTCTCATAGTCGAAATTTCGCGGCCTCTCGAATCCATACTCGTCGACATTGCTAATTGTATAGAGTTCCAAGGTTACAAAATGCACGCAAATATAACTTTAAAGGTTATCTAAAGATTAGTAAAGAATTTGTAAGTATGGCTCACAAATATGAATGGTTCACAGTGATCAACATAAATTATTGCTATATTTTTATGATTGTCGTATAGTGGTATAGAGCACAAGATATTCTGTCATAATTGTTAAGTGTTGGCTGGAGTTATCTCCATATCACTGATGACAATCCTCAATTGTTAAGCAAACAATAGTTAAGGGCGGAATCAATTAGGAGCGTTAAGTAGGTATAAATGTAAGTATTAATAATGTTCATTATTTACGTACCTAAAACATGAACTGGCCATACCCTATCGTGGGAGGAGCGTTGTCATTTACGATAACACACCTTCCGTGCTTTCTATTCTCGGATAACAGCATTCGTGTTTATCAATGGAATTCGATACAACGCCTGGAGGAAATATGTGCACAATCGGATTCGCGCATTCGACTTATAAAATTTTCCATTCTCTCGGTTTGATAGTTCATGCTCACTAGCTGTAGGGATTTTGTTGTTTGGTTGAATATTCTGAGCGATGTTGGATTGCAGTTCTCGAACGAGTTTACTCACGTCTCGCATTTTCATCTCACGTGAGTTTAGTCACCCTATTACGAGTCTTTCAAGTGAAAATGGAAAGTCACTAGGCACTTGTGGTATATAGGGATCTCTCATTTCGACCAAAGTTAACGTCATTTTCTCAGAGCGGGAAAATAAGACAGCGAAAATTTTACCTTTTACTCATTTTATTCCTAATTTTTATTTCTGTTATACACGTACATATTTTATCATGAGTGTAAAGTTTTTTGCATATTGGAATATAACCTCCAATACTGCTCCAAACGTACTCATGGCATAGCATACTATATCAGCATCTATGAACACGTCAATTTTTCACAAATTACATACAAATTCCTGAATACTCGTTTCATTTGTATATCCCAATTTATGTTGTTTCTATTTTTCTTCTTCCTCTTCTATTTCCTAACTTTTAAACAATTTGTCAGTGGTTTCAAATAAATGGCTACAGTCATACAGAAAATGGAAGGATTCCAATATTTGAAAAATTTAATTTTCAAGATTCAGCTATTTCGCTAGTGCGACGGAAAATGTATTTTTTAACAAATTGAGTCCGTCATTTTAGGCAATTAGTTAAAGACACAGAGAATATTTTTTTTCTTAATTTTCCCTATGATTCGACGGTCAGTCCCGAAATTGTAACTGACTGGCATTACCCCCGTCTTCTTATCACTTAACTGATCCCCATTACTCCAACCTTTGTAGAACCTCGCGCACTTTTTTAACATAAGGTTCTTCAGATGCAAAGTGCAATTCTCGATGTTCCAAGTTAAGAAAGTTATACTTTCTGTCGAGAGAACATAATATCGAAAAACTATGCAAGAAGTATTTATTTACAGATAGATGGAAAAATGACGAAACTAAAATTATACGACGGTTTTATCAACAGTGGTGGATTCACTGTTTTATCTCCTAGCTTACTTACCGATACGCAGAATCGTCTGCTTTTCTAGTTAACAAATGTAAACGGAAAGAAATTAAAGGTTAGAATTGTCTAAATTCTGTAACCGGTAGATCAACTGATGTTTATTAGTGATACGTGATAGAGCATGTAAGTAATGGATCTTTGCTAATTTTCTATTGATTCAATTTATAAGTACTGTAAATAAAGATAATGCAAGCAATCTCATCTTGAACCTACACTAGTTTTTGCAAACTGTTCGAATGTCTTTCGTATCTTAACTGTTTTTGTTTTTGAAAGCTGTTTTCAGGCATTAAATCAATGGCACTGCGTATTCCTAACTTTGTCGGCAATTCCTCTCATATCTACAAGCAGTCGGCACTACTAAAAGTAGTATCGGCAGCATCGACAAATTCAAATCATAGACCCATTATGACGTCTTTAACGAGAATGGAAAAAGCCATGGAGCAATTGAAATCCAATCCATATTTCGCAAAGTACGCGAAAAATATAGCAAAGCTTCAAGAAACAAGCCCAGAAGAATTTCTATCCCGGCTTGAACAGAAAGAAAAAAAGTTGAAAGAAGATAAAGGTGCGTTAATCAATTTTTGAGGAATTCATAAATTTGGAGAGTGTAAACTCTATGTGGATTTTTTTGTATTATCTGTTTTACATATCATTTTAGAGAAACGTGACATGGAACGAAAATTTCAACAACAGTGCAATGCCAAGCCCAGCTTAGGCCCTTCAGTAGGAACTAAAACGTCATCTCTGAATGATATTATGAAGATCGACCTTATACGTGATAAAGGCAAGGAAGAAATTGTTGAAATTTGGTTAAACTACCATAAAGTAAAGGATTGTATCTGCGGTGCTATGGATTCCCAACAATTTGATAAAATGTTCGAGAGAGGGAGAAAATATTCAACCTTTTTGCTGCCTCTACCACGAGAAAATGGTTACGAATTCATTGTTTGCCAATTTCATGGTACCGAAGTACACATGACACCATTAATATGGTATCAAACCCACAAGGAAAACGCACCTGAATGTCTGAAAATGGAACATTACACAGATTTGAAAGACAGCAAGGGCATTGTTTTGATGCGCGGCGAGTTTGACAATAAATCAATGACTGCCCAAGAAGCACAGTGCTTGGCAAACGAGTTGCAGTTATACTATTCAACGGACAATCCTACCCGTATTCAATTGCTCAAAACTTTCACCGAAAAACCTGATGAATTCAAACACATGGATCTCGTAGCACAACTGGAAAATATCTCCTTGAATGGAGAAGGCCCGGTTGTAGATGTAACGAAAAAAGAAAAATCGTGATCAAGCAACGAGTATTATGTATTGTTTTCTGTTACTACTCACGTGTATTGAAAAATAGTCACAATAAACTATATACACTTAAGAGAATTCCTTTCTTGCAACGTTGTAGTGACTACGACTTATAGAAGGCAGTTTAGTTTCTAACGTAACACTTCTGTGATGCGAAATTCATTTCTTCTCTTAATCACATAAGCCTCGTATTGCTCGAAAGATAAGTTGATGATTTTTAGTAGATTGTCACGAGAATAACGTTCCTTCGTCTTACAGTCACCACAGAGAGTTGTGTTCGATGGGCAACTAAGTGTGACATCCGCTCCAGTGGCATGCCTTGGAGTCGCGCTTATATAAAAAGATACGAAGGCATTTGTGGTCAAACACAGGCAAGATCTTATCGAAAGGATAGTGACAAAAGAAAGATCTATGTATCAACACCAATATTTTATGTAAATGCAGGTGCGCTTGCAATACTTTGTGATCATAACTAAACTAATTACAATATTTGAAAGTTGGCAGTATAAAAAATTAAACGATTTGTATATGATTAGGACCTCACATCGGGCATCTATACACTGCTGTATTGGCTGATGCGATGACTCGGTTTAACGCCATGCTTGGTTACGAGACGGCTTTGAGTACTGGCACCGATGAACATGGAAACAAAGTGGAAAATGCGGCGAGATCTGCTAAACTGCCGGTTCAAGAATATTGCAATAAAATATCGTCACAATTCAAGGATATGTGCGATCAATTCAACGTTCATTATACAAATTTTATCAGAACGACAGACAAGACTCACTATCAAGCTGTTCAACAATTCTGGGTGATTATAATATTATAAAAATGGATTTTTCTGTGCTATTATGGTACAGCTTTATAATGTGTCATTTATCATTATAGAACACGTTGAAAGATCGTGATCACATATACCTCGGTAAATACAGCGGATGGTACTGCATACCGGATGAGACGTTCGTATCGAGCTCTGACTTGGCCGAAAAACAACTTCCCTCCGGCGAAACGATTAAAGTATCAGCGGAATCTGGTCATCCCGTTGAATGGACAGAGGAGGAAAATTATAAGTTTCGCTTGAGTGCCTTTCAAAGCGATCTCAAGCATTGGTTAAAGGATGGTAAGCGTCAAGTCGAGTCTCGCAGGAATGTCGACAGCGAGAAGTTTGTAATTAGTTGAGATTAATTAAACCGAATCATTGATCCATACAAAGTGGAAACGGTGAGACCGTTAAAGTACCACAAGATATTGTCTGATTGGATCGAGGAAGGAAGTTGTTTGAACGACCTTAGCGTTTCAAGACCAATGAAGAGAGCACCTTGGGGAATTCCGGTACCCAACGACGAGTCGCACACCATTTACGTCTGGCTCGACGCTCTTGTCAATTACCTAACTTCTATGGGCTATCCGAGCCAAGAGTTCACCAACAATTGTTGGCCACCCTCTGTTCAAGTAAGTATCAGCGTTCACTCGAGATTCTACCGTTGTGCGTGGGGAAGCAAAACTTTGTTCGGAGAAACGAGCTACCTCTGCACCCGACCCGCAATATAACAAGGCGGCGACGGGTTGCTCGAAGCACACTCGCTGAATGACGAAAGTTTTCCTCGATGCTGTTACTACAGGTTATTGGTAAAGATATACTGAAATTTCACGGCGTTTATTGGCCGGCTTTTCTGATGGCAGCGGGCCTCGAACCACCGAAAATGCTTCTGTGTCATTCCCACTGGACTGTAAACGACGAGAAAATGTCCAAATCGAAAGGAAATGTCGTATCACCATTTGAATTAGCGGAAGAAGTGACGAGCGACGGCTTGAGGTACTTTCTTTTACGGGAAGCCGTACCTCATACTGATGGAAGTAAGTACGTATTCGCAGGATTCAAAGTAAATGTAGCTGGGACACTGTGAAAGGAATTAGTTTGGAATTCGGTGGCGCGATGAAGAGGTCGGAAGCGCGAGAATTTCCGTTCCATTCATCATATCCTTTCTCAAACATTCCACGAACTTCATGTTTTTTATACGTCCTAGGATCTTAAGCGTCTCAGGAATGTTATTCTTCATCTTTTTTGCATACTCAAGTCGTTGAACAATTAAACCATGGATGGAATTCATCATATTTCTCACGACACGATTTTCAAGTTTATCAATTTCCCTCACTGAAAGTGTATTTGTTGCGCCGATCTGCAGATACAAAATGCACAAGGCAATCTACGAAAACAACATAACAAATTTCAACAAATATTTAAGTAATATCAAATTATTTTTTTTCAGATTACAGTGATACCAAAATTCGACGAATTTTAAATTCCGAGCTAGCCGATACATTCGGCAATCTAGTGAGTCGATGCATGGGTAAAAGCATTAATCCTACGGGTGAAATCAGCGATCCCGCCTTGCACGTTGATACGTTGAAGTCCGATGTGTCGATAGAAGTCGTCAAGTTACTCGAGAGTTTGAGCGACGATGCGAAAAGCTGTTACGATGAATTAAATTTGCATCACGCGGTAGATGTCGTTATGCACTCGTTGCACGCTGCGAATAAAATGGTCGAATACCACAAACCTTGGCAACTGAGGAAAGAATCTAACGTTGGTAACGAGGAATCTAAAATTCAACTGGATGCTGTTTTATCGCTGGCTCTGGAAACGTGCAGGATAAGCGGGCTGGTCCTAATGCCGATAGTGCCAAACTTGTGTTCCAATCTGCTCGATTATTTGAAAGTACCCAACGATCGTCGTACTTGGACCGATGCAAAATTCTTGAACGGACCAGGTTCGCGACGAGCCGATGAAAACACGAGCGCAATAATCTTCCGAAGAATCAAGATATAATGCGAATTAATTTGCGGTGGGTGTTCTACAAGAAATTTATATTAATCGCTTGTTTTACACAAGTTTTGTATAATCTAAATACAATAAACCTAGATATGTATTTACAGAGAGCGATGAAGAGATACCTGGGATATGACGTCGTTCGATAAGAGCGAGAGATAGATATACAGAATGAGAGAGAAAAGCAGAGAGAAGAGAGCCGCTGCATCCGGCACGACGTTATTTCCCCGTATCATTTTTTTTTGGTCTTTTCTTTTTTCTTTTTTTTACCAAGTGTAATATTGCCTGGCGGGCGCGCGAACAACAGACATTGTTAGCTTTTGCAATTTCTCGTTAGCGTCGCCCATTTTTAAATAGAAAAATAAATAAATGATCATTTACAAGATGAGAGAAATGATTGTAATCGCTCCCACGTCATCGCGCGAGCATGAGGTCCATCGACCCGATAATCGTCTTTCGTGCCATTCCCCTTTATCTCTTAATTTTACGTGTGCATTAGACGATGCAAATCTTGTTTTGGACGAAAAATAGGCGATCGATATACGCGGAGCGCTCGATGTACGTCCCATATTGTAGAATAAATATACAAGATTGGACGATACAATAGAGGCCCCATTCTTAGGAGATACGGTTTTGTTTACTTTTGTTGTTGTTGTTGTTGTTGTTGTTGTTTTTGTTGTTGTTGCACTATTGTAGTTTGGTTGATGATTGTCGTTGGCGTGTATGGTCCCGCAGCCAGACAACGCTCGTACTCAGTTGTTGATTTGTATTTATATATACTTCTCGTACGAGATTAAACGGTATATGTGACGAGAAAGTGTGACCGTAGCAGAATAGATTCTGTGGGATATGTGGATATTTTTCTTCTCTTTTTGGTACACGCACGATGCAAGGTGTAATTTTGGACGAAACATTTCAGGGACAGGGAAGATCGGATAAGGAAGATACAATTGGCTCATATTGCACTGACTATTGTATCACGATGTCTCTGTCCAATTACCGGACCGACGTGACAACTGTCGGCGCTTGATCTCGGACTTATGTTGCATTCGATGATCGATCCGTTGCGTTTTTGCACAATTACAGAACGAAATTCTCCGCATTCGCTCGTCGATGGCTGATTGCCGCGGGCCCTCGCTCCTTTCGTCAATATTCTCTTGAACGCCTCGCGAAATTCCGTATTGAAGATACTGTAGATTATCGGGTTGAAGGCCGAATTGCTGTAACCGAGCCAGGTCAGTACCTGCCAACCATCAATGAATTTTTATTTTTATAAACTCTGTTTTTGTTCTCCTAGTTCGTAGCCCACGTGGAAATACGATATCTTTTTTAAAATGAACGCTTCTACATTATTTTTGCGAAAGAGAAATACTGCACAAAGTTCATCACGTTCTTGCCCAAATTTTTCAGAAGTTGATATATCATTTTTATACTATTTTCCAATTGAAAGTACATTTATAAATTTCCATTAATTCTCAAGAAAAGAAAAAAAAAGTAACGAAATAAAAGATTGATGCTGTGTCGTCGGTGTGCAAGCATTGCTAATGAAACAGTAAACACCAATCAATTTATAACTTTCCAATCGTTATTCCACATTGCTCTGTAAATATTACATAATACTTCCGAACGTTTGTAGAACCTTTAAGAGGCTCTCTTCGCTCTTCGGAACATTCAATATTTAAATATGTCAATTACGTTTTATAAACGAATAAAGAATAGTCCATTAGACATTTCAACATTCGTCTCATTATTTCTTCTCAAAGTGAACGTTCCTTTCCACGTGAGATACGCGACGTTTCAAATCAAAGAAAAGAAAAATCAATCCGTTAGCTCGAATTAACAATGAATCAATGGAATCTTACCTGAAAAGCTCGATCGGGTATGCATGTCTTGCAAAATGCAGCAATGATGTTGACGCAAAAGAAAGGTACCCAGCATATGAGAAAAACACCCATGATGACCCCGACGGTTATTGCAGCTTTGTGATCCGAGACGTGATAGGGACTCGTCGGCTTCGTCTTCGTCGGTGGTTTTGGTTTAGATGCAACGAGCTTGCACCGAGTGCTTTTGGCGCGAAAGCTCTTGCCGATTGATGTTGGATCGGGCAACTTCGTGACCGCCCTTATGCTTTTCACGTGCTTCTGGGCGTAACAGTAGAGTCTGCAGTATATACTGACCATGACGATGCACGGCACGTAGAACGATATGCAGGAAGATACGATGGCGTAGGTCGGTGTCAGATCGAGGGCGCAAGTTGGATACTCCTGAAGCCGAAGAACTCCTACCTCACGTACTTGCCTTCTTCACTCGCTCTCGTATACACTTTTAAACGACTATACGTACGAAACTATACTGCCACGAGGAATTTCATTTATACACAAACCGATTCGTACATAACAAATCCGCAATAGACATACCACTTTAAATAGAAGAAATTTAAGAGACGTGCATTCTGAGAATAACTCTTTCTCACTGACAACGAAGTTATACATTTATACGTACGTTAGGTATGCAATCGTGACAAAATTTAGCCTTGCACCGACACGATACTCTACCAAATTTCTATCGATACGACACAGAGTGCATATAGGGGGAGGCTTGTGGTATAAACTACGTAATGTAATTTTGGATGTTCAGGGATACGTGCCTCACTTTTGCCCTTTTACCTCTCCTCCGCTGGGTTTACATTTCATGCATACGTTGGTCGTATTCCATCGTTAAAATGCAACTACGATATCTATTTTACAATACGGTAGGTTGGTTAAAAAGGAAGGTGAGGAGAGGAGGGTCGATTGGGTTGCAAAGCACGAGGTGAGCTTCGTGTAGAGTTTCGAGATCGTTAGTCCAGTTGGAATGTACAAAAATATGACCGAGTTCTGTTCAAAGAACACCGCCATTTTTTTGTAAATTATTTATACCTCCAGAAACATATCGTGAAGTTTTAGCAAGAATAGGATACGTTTTTTAGTCACAGTGAGTTAATTTGTTTGCTATGCCATTTATCGAAAAATGCTTCCCACAAAAGTTGGATGTCATAATGTCCTGTAAAAAAAGTCCTATGCAAAAATGAGGTAACATTATCGTAAAGTGCTCATAAATTACTGATTGCAGATGTGCAAAGCAAAACAAAAAAAAACATTGTTAAATTGCAATTTACCGCTAAACTAACAATGTCACGTGATCTTTGTATAAGACTTTGTTTACAGGATATTACGACATATAACTTTTGTGCGAAGCATCTTTCGATAAATCGCATTCCAAAAAAATTAATCCGAATGCGCTTTTTGTCAACAACCTTTAGGGTTTAAAAAAACATCAGATTTTTGGGAAAACTTTAGAACATGTTTCTGGAGGTCGAAATTATCTACAGAAAAAATGGCGTTGCTCTTGCGTCTTTAAATAGAACTCATGTCTATTCCGACTGAACTACGTACCTGCGTCCCGTCTGTGTAGACTACAGGCTGGTCCGGTCTGTGAAGGCCCAGGCTGATGGGTACGAAGGAGATGAGGCCAGCCAATAGCCAGACCGTCGCTATGCTACCAACGGCCACGCGACGAGTCACCCATCGACCATATCTGATGAATATTCCAAACAACCCGAATGATATTAAACAAAACGATGCATAATTAAACTGCAGAGTAGCTCGCTTGAAACGAAAGATAAAAAAGTACGGGGTAATACGAAATGTTCAAAGGATGGAGAGAGAATTAATTGAAAAATCTTCATAAATTATTTACTTTCGACATTACGAATTAAATTTCCACGTTCCATCGAATATAAATATTGATTTTCGAAAATTTTTGAAGAATTCTTACGTTTGCCAATCTCGTTAGCTTTCCGTACGAATAATTTAAAAATAAACAAACGAATAGAATTGCTAAATTGAAAACAAGCAGAGCGACGTATACGATCGATGGAAAAATAACGAAGCTACGGGAATGGAATGAAAGAAAAATAATAAAAACTAGCTCAAAGGAATATTAAAAAGTACCTGAGGGGATCCTTAATGTGAATGTAGCGATCGAGCGATATGGCGCATAGATTGAGAATGGAGGCAGTGCTGCACATCACGTCGAAAGCCACCCAAGTGTCGCAAAAGCGAGGACCAAATACCCAATAGCCGAGTAAATCGTTGACACCGGCAAACGTCATTACGAGACAACCGACAAATAGATCGGCTATTGCGAGGGAGGCCAGGAAGAGATTGCCGATACGTCGAAGACCACGATCCGTGTAAATTGCAACGCATACCAGAACGTTACCGGCGACCGACAGGAATATCAGAACGAACAGCAAAAAACCTGCGAGCAAAACGGTACAATATAAATACGAGCGTATGATAAAGTATGACACAAGGGAACGTAGAAAATTTATTGGTTGCACTGCGTAGAATCGTTTTACGTTATTTAACGCGATCGCGATGTACAGTTTTGCCGAGGGGAGGTTTTACGACTACCGGTGCCGCGAATCAAGGCTTTTTCGAAGCGAAGACCGCAGCGCTGATGAACGAATTGATACGGGTCGAAAAGCTCGCTGTTATTCCGATTCGATATTCACCGGGTACCGTTTCAATTTCATCGTCTATCTCCGCGCGCGCTCCGAGTTTGAACAATTTTATTCCTCGCTCGAATGAACCAAGGATAGAAAATGTTTACGCTTGGCTGAGCAATGAGCGAACTAATAACGAAGATTGCTTTCAGTCATCCGGTTGAAGGATTGAAGTTTAACAACCTGCATAATAATGCTACTTTTATTTCGTATCGAAACTTTCAATCCTCATTTTGACAATCAATATCTTCTTGGAAAAAGAGAATCTTCATTGCTTTCGGATATATTTGTACTTTGTCTCATTAAGCGAAAGAAAAAAAAATTTCCTCATTAAATATTTTTATAAACCGGTGTATTATTCTGTTTTTATTGAAAAATTTCAATCGTTTCATAATAAAACTTGAAAGTTTTAATCGCTTCGATTGAGAGCTTTAAAATAGCTTTTTCAAAGCGAAAAGCGAACTAGCCGGATGAATAATAAATGAAAAAAATTCATCCTTTTAGCTTCGATCCTGTTGGTACGTCGTTTATTGTAAAATGTAAAAAACATTAGCTACGATGTAGTTATGCATAATAAAGCAGGAGC
>JAPYZT010002698.1:0-14642 GCA_030522965.1 Tryphoninae sp. A BG-2022a
AATTTCGTATTTTTTAAATAAATAAATTCTTCAATTAAATGAACCCTTAAACATGCGTTATATCCGATAATAAAACAAACTTCGTTACAAAATCGATTACATCGTTAATATCGAATTATTTTTATAATCAAAATTGTACATTCTTCTCTTTTCTTCTATCTTATTTTGGTAAACACAACAAGGCGAGAAGAATAGCGATAGAGAAAAGATGGAAAGATAATAAATTTTTTGAATGCTGTTGTTTTTTTTTGTTCCAGGTGAAAATATGGTTTCAAAATCGTCGCGCGAAGGAGAGAAAGCAATCGAAGAAGCGAGAAGAGCTCGAGCATAAGGACATAAAGACGGAGGGTATGGTGAGTTCGGGTGCCGGTGGAATGGCGAGTCTCGCGGCACTGGGCGGAATGAGCGGTATGCTTGGTGGGCTAATGCACAACGGTGGTTCGCCACCTTTGAATCTCGGTGCTCCATCCCATCATGGTCTCGGTACGATCGGACATCCGGTCACGTCAATTCATTCGCATAATCATCAGCACGCTCATTCTCACGCGGTGCTCGGATTGTGACCGAGCGACGAAACGAACGCGATAACGTGCAACAATCTCGAGGCAAACTGCTGCTGGTCGAATCAAGGCTGACCAGAAGCTCGTCTCTGCGAAAACAACGAAGACGATTTCTTGTACCCCAGGGAATTTCCTACGTGAAACTCTCTTTTCGCAAACTATCTCCCTCCTTCTCGCGTTTCGTCTCTCTCTCGCTCGGAAAATCCGTCCCGACGCGTGTGTAACGAATCGGAGGAAAACTCGACATTGCGAACGAAAGGAAACCTCCCTCCCTCCCTCCCCCCGCCCCTCCTTTTCTCAACCGATCGTCTTCGAGTCCTCGCGAGTCAGAAAACGGAACGAGAAAACTTTTATTCTTCGACGAACTACGAACTATACCCGAGAAATTTTCCCGTTTTTTCTTTGTTTTTCGTGTTTCTACGTGCGTGTGTCTCTCTTGATTTTTTTTCTTTTTTTTTTTTTATACGAATGTTTGCTCTTTTACGAACGAGACGAAATATTCCGGGGAATTGACAAGGATCGTTGATTATGTTGACTTAAAATTGAGCGACGACAAATTTTTTTGAGGAAAGAGCGAGTTCTTCGCGACGGTACGCTCTGTTATACGTGCATGCGACGTGTCGAGAAACAAAAAACAAGAGATATCCGTTTCGTCGAGAGATTCTCGACTCGAAACGTTGCAAAGGCCACGAGGGCTTTATTCAACCAACGCGATATCAAACAGCTAATCGCGTTTGTACAAGGATATTTCTCTGTTTTTTTTTGTTCTTTTTCAACACATCGCTCCGCTATATCCGTTGTTAAATCACGCTCTAAGTTTTTTCTGCTCGACGGAAATTGTTTCGGTGGGAGGAACTGCTCTTCTTTTTCCTGTCTTTCTTCTCGTCGCTCAATTCGTTTCCTACGACGATCTTTCATCCTTATCGCTCGATTTCTTAGACGCGAGAACGAAAGAAACGCGCGACTACAGTCGCGAAATCGCATGTTTTCGCGTCCAAAGAAAGAAAAATAAACAAATGGGATTCCCCTTCTTCACTTTTCACTTTTCTCTTTTGTACATATATCAAAAATATCGGAGTAAACGATTGTAAATAAGAAATAGATTTTTACGTGTATTTGTAAGCTGAGAAATTTGTTCTCTCGCCTCCCTTTTCTCGCCCGAACATTCGTCTTTTTTTCTTGTTGTATCGCTGTAAATTCACGAACAAAGGAGAAAAGGGAGAATGATAGCGTACTGGGATGTTGCGACTAGACCCATTGGCGAGATTCGTCGCGTTTCAACGACGTTAAGATACTCGAACTCGATATTGTTGTTTTGTTTGTTCGTTTTTTATTTCTATCGTTTCGAAAAATCGTTCGTTTCTTTTTTTTTTTTGTACCATACAGTCAATCCCTCCAACCGATGTTTCTGCGTATGTATAGATATAGTTATCTAACCGTTAGTTAGTTATTTACCTAGTTAGCTTTATCGTGAACTATAATGGCGTATCGTTGATTTTCCCTCGTTGACAATTATCGTCGCGGAATTTTTCCATTGTTTTTAATCGGATTTTCAATCCTTCTTTTAACGAAACGGAAATAAAGATCTCTTGATGTTTTTTTAAAGTCTCGAAACTGTTGTTTTTGTCGAGGCGTTTATTTCATTTTTGTTTTAAAAGAAGAAATAATTACGGAAATTATTATATGAACAAAAAAAAAGTTACGATCAAAGCTCCTGTTGCGCGGGCGCAATGAATCAACCGACGGGTATTACGCGATGAAAGATTTCGTGGTTAGAACTGTCGACGAACGAGAGATCGAAGAGAACGCTTGTTTTGTTAAAAACAAATTCTAACGCAAAATTTCGCACGGAAACTTTGAGAAAAAAGATTTTCTTATTCCGGGAGAAAAATTGCGATTGAATCTTGACGCGTATTCATCGTTAATTCGAGCTTTCGCTAGTAATTGATAGTCGAAAGTGAAAAATTGATGGTGGATCGAGCTTTCTTCGAATTTTCGATCGTCTCGATGAAACACGGAGTTCTAATTGTTTGTTTTTTAATCATCGGCGCTCGAACGTACATCTTTGCACCTTCCTATCGAACGCATCTGTGCAGTCTCCTATGTTTTGTTTACTATTTTCGCGCACTTTTATGTTTTTTTTTAAACACAGTTTCTACATTAACTTTGTCAATGTTGAATCACGCTCGCGCGAAAATCGTTAAAATTCCGCGACAAAATGTCCTCACGGGGGAAAATCAAAGTCCCGATAAGGAAAGAAACGAGCCAGGTTCATTGGCCCTTGGGCGTTAAAAAAAAAGATGTTATTCACGGTTGTGTTAGACGTGTAAGTAAAAAATTTATAGAATAATAAGCGTCGAGACGTGGAAGTAAAGTTCGATGGATGAGAGAAAACGTGTTGAATTTGTGGGAAATTAAAACGAGGCAAAATCTGGAAACAAAATTAAACATCAAAAAAGCGCTAGGCAGAATTTATCAAAATTTTGTGTTTTTTTCTCGAACATTTTCCAAAATCTCGACGCTAATATTCATATTGCAGCGACTGTCCGAGATCGGATTTTGTATTATACGAAGAGAGAGAGAGAGAGAGAGAGAGAGAGAGTGGAGAGACGAGTAAGAAAGAAAAAAAATCACAAAATAAAAACGAAAAAAAAAAATACAAAAAAAAAACAAAAATTAAGAAACACGTATATAAATAACAACATGCCTTAATCGACGAAGAAAAAAAGTGGGACGGAGAGTGCGCCGCGTGAATCGAGGATTCTTTGATCTCGCGCGTATCAGCGACGAGTGTTGTTAATTGAAATTTTAGCGCGTAGTCGCGCGACTTTTATTTCATTATTTCTTTCGGCTGCATAATCGCGAAGGCGTAGATATGTTTAAACAAAAAACAAACAAAAAAACAAAAAGAAAGAAGAGAGAAACAAGGAAAAAGAACATAAATCTGTAAAAAAAAAAAAATAATAATAATAAAAATATGAAGAATCTAGGGAAAACGCGCGGCGACGATGACGAGCCAAGTTCACGCCGAGAGATTTTGAAATAAGCACAGCGCTCGCGCCCACACGATAAGCTCCGCTAATAGTGACGTAGATGTTTGCTCGAGCATTTGATCGCCGCGCTACGCTGAAATTGACATGACACCTCCGGGGAATTAGCTACGAAGAGCTACATGTATTTAGACAGAGAAGTGACATTTTTAAAAAATGAATATAGCATGTGCGATAAAACAAAAAGAAGAAAACAAAGAAAAAAGAAAAAAATTGAAAATTAACGCGCGACAGTGCGCGGGAGTAATAGCGACGAAGATGCCGTGTGCCTTGAGCGTATAGTAATGCCGTCTAACACGATATTACATTATATATATATATATATATATATATATATATATATATATATGTATATATATATATGCATATATATATATATATACAAAAATATATACGTACACTTGTAGTATCCTCTTCTCTTTTACTTTGGACTTACGATGCTTTTGAACGTGGTGACTAGACGTTTTGTGATGAGAAGGATGAAGTAAAAAAAAGGAAATAATAATAATAATAATAATTGAAAATCTCACGCGCGTTTTACATTATTTGTTCTTGAATATATCTGTTGTAAATAGGTAAAAAAATACCGGCTGACGTAAGCAATTGTAAGTTATTATATTCGTATTAATTGTGATAGCGTAATAATTATTCGATCACCCGGACTATATTTACGATTTATGAGGATTTGTGATCGCACTATTATATAGATTTCGAAATATACGACATTAAGTTTACTAATATTTCATTCATTTTTGGTGATTATTTATCCTTAAGCCTGTTTACTTCCTGGATTCCTTTTAGGTTTAGTTCCAAATTCGAAGGTTAAGGGAAATTTGAGATAGTCGAACGACCTTGAGATTGATTTAGGGGGGGGGGGGTTGTTGATGTAAATTTCAAGGAAATTCAAGTGGATGCAATTGTTCCTGAGTGTGGGATACTTTTTATAAGAATGAAAGTTGGACAAGCAAGAAAAGTGCAAAAAGACAATAGAAAAACGAGAGAGAGAGAGAGTGAAGAAGGAAAGGGCGCGAGAGAGACATTCTTTGGGCAATGGGGCAGTCTCGTTAGAATCGTACATAAATACGAGTGTAAAAACGTGTAATGCGGTTTATGTGAGTAGCCACCCAGGATAACTGGCGGTAGTGAATCGTATGGATGCTGGAACGGGCATTCGCGAAGGTGGCAACGAGTCCCATGGGTGCTCTAGAGTTAACTACCAGATCGATGTCCGACCCCAGCCACCCTGCCAGACCACTTTATTCGCACCACCAGTGCCACCCCCACGTGTTCCTATCTCTTGTTTTCTCTCTCTCTCTCACTCTCTATCCGACTCTCTCGTGACGCCAAAGCTCTCCAACTGCCCTATGTGCCATCCGAGTTTCACTTCTCGCTCTCGTTCTCGTTCTACCAACCCCGATGTCCTCTTCTATACTTCGTTCTTCGTTTTCTCGAAAACCCCCTGAAACAACTTTTTCCCGTTGCGATTCTCTTTTCCTGGCACCGAACCAACCCCGTTGGGCATCCAACGTTTCTGTAACTCTCTCCCATTTTCCTCTCTCTCTCTCTATTTATTTCCTACAAGTTTTATAAGAATGGTGCGAAAAATACTATGAGATGATTTTGAGCGGAACATCCCACATGATTTTCTATGAAGCGACGCTACCAAGTCTCTGGCTGACTTGAAAATGGATAGAAGATATTGACAATAAAAGAGCTTTTTGAAGAGCGAAGACATCGACCAAATCTTGCTCTATCGTTCGGTCGCAACGGGAAAAAAGGGAAGGACTGAAAGAAATCAGGGTTTCGATGTAAAGTCTATTTTGTGTTTCTATCTCTTTCTCTCCCTCTTTCTGGATATATATACATTATAAAAGAGGTGAAATAAGAGGAAGAAGTTTCGACTGTCCAGCAGTTGGAGCAAAAGGATGAAAAGGATTCTGCTGAGAGTCGGCGCGATGTGCGTGATTGGAGGCTTGTATAAAAGGTAAACGGAGATGGAGCGAGATTTTAAGCCAAACGTAAGTGTCGAAGGAGCGAGGAAGAGGGACCTCGCACGTCATCGCACATACCGAGAAATTCCGGGCTTCACGGTGCTACTTTTTGTTCGTCTTACCGCCTTCCCTCCTCTTTCGTATATAGGAACGAAAACACCAAATAGATACTTTTTACGACGGGGGCTATAAAGTTTCCTGGGCATCGAGTATCGATGGTTCCAAAGGGGCTAATCTGCGGATGAAAACTGTAATAAAACGTCGTCCTGCTCGTCCGTGCGTCCTGGAATCCTTTACAAAATGACCGCTCTTGGACGCGAACCTCGACCGATGACCGCGAGACCCCTCGACCGAATATCCCTCGAACCACCTCTTTCAGGGGACTACCTACTTTCCTTTACTCTGTCTCGTCGCCATTTTGATATTTTTTCCTCTTCAACGTGATAGGTACGGCTGGAAATGGAAAAAATTCTGTTTTTAGTTTCGTCCGACTAAAATGGGGGTTTTAGGAAGCCTTGGCTCCATTGATTTTGCAAAATCATTACATCTCCTTATGGTTTGGATACTTACGCGTTGTAGAAGTTTGATGCAATTTTTCTGAAACGTCTGTTCAGATTTGTGGATAATTGAAAATACTATCTTACGGTGGATTACAAATTCGAAGATGATGTCTTCTACGCTGGGTCGTCTTGGGTTTGACGGTATTACAGTTTTGTTTGCAGCTGTGAACAAAAAGGATATCTTTCATTTGTGACTGAGAAGGTGGTGTGTTACCTCAAGGCGATTTGTCTAACCCGCTGTTAAAAGAAATGTTCTTTAATATTTTGTTTTTGCGACGACACTAATTTTATAGGGAATTATAAAATAATAATAAATTTATGTAATTATTAATGATTTCGATAAAAATAAAAAAAACTTATTGACTTATCGACTGTTGGTAAGGCCCATCCCTGTGTTTATTGAATGTTGTATAAATTAGTTTCTTTCTTCCAAATGATAAATAGCTCATACGTACAATAAAATTATGTAAAATATATACTTATATATTTATAGGATGAAATTTTCGAAAATTTCTGTAGCTTGTAAGTTTTATATAATTCGTAGTTCGAAGGATCGTAGGTAAGGTAGCTACTGTTGGTACTTCTGTATCGTTAGTAAGTATTACAGAGCTCTGATTTATCGGTCGAAGATAAGTCAGTTCTTTCTATCCTACCTTATCAACGAATAATCTTGCAGGGTGTAATACTGTTATCATACAATTATTACCACCCGATTGTAATATATTAAAAATTATATAACAATTTTCCGACACGTAACTGTTTACAATTAATATTTGAGCAGATGGTGACTGCTCAACACTTTCCATTTTTCTATCACGTAAATTGATAATTTTCCAATATACTGATGGATACTTTTGATAATGAAATAGTGACGTATCGAAAAGACTGAATTTTTAAACATGGCATGGCACAATTATGCTGCATCGTGAATTTCACATATGATTGCCACGAGGATAACAAAATATGCCGCAAACTAACATAAAACGAGTGCATTTGCGCGAACTAATGACTTTGTAGTTATTACCCTCGCACTGTAGAACATTTTATCTGTAATGCCGATAGCGTACTGGTTCAGCGATAACAATTTTTTTCCACGAAGTAGGTAACGCGCCAGGGTGCGATACAAATCAAGATTCTTTGAGTGAGGGGGGGATATTTCAAACGCTGTTGCTATTCCTGTTTAGAGACTTAAGTTTTGTACCGTTATGCATTTCATTTTTTAAATGATAAGCACTTATGCCGTTGTGAAAGTTGCTCCGGAATGAATACGAGTTCCATTACAAAATATTAATTCCGTAAACATATTTGTTGATAATTGACGATAATCTTTTAAACTCAGCCAGTCACACAGTGTATGCTTAGTTCGATGTTTCGCTCGAACGAGGCATCGCTCAGTATAGAATTACGCTGAATTGCTCGTGGACCGTCGAGTGAGTACTAATTTAATTTCAAACGTGACACGTTTCACCTCTCCCTCGGTTCTCAATGAATGTAATTTCTTCATCGGTGCGAAAGGCCACGTGTTGCTAAAGATAAGATAAGAAATAATTTTATTGCCAAAGGACGCATTGACGTCTCTTATGTTAGAGTCTGTTATAGTTTTAATTTGACTTTTTCTCATTTTTTCTACGTATATTTAAGACATGCGGTATTATTATTCTATAATTTTCTTTCAGGAAATTCAACGAAACATGCATTCAAGTGGAATCCTAAGTATCGGAGAAGTAAACGCTCTCGCTATCGAACCGTTCGAATGGTTATTTGGGAATATAATAGAACATTGTCCCGAAGGAACGAGGGATGTGGGTGCTAAAAGACCATTCAGACGAGTCGAGGATTTAAAAAAGGCTTTCGATGATTATTTGGATGGTCTCGATGATATCGGTATGAATATTTGAATATGTCTTTTGGGCTGATAACAAAATCCCGAATAATGACAGCATTCTTCAAAATCTTGTATGACAGAAAAAGAAGGCATTCTATTAAAACACCCAGATCTGGCAGGAAAGTTGTGCGAAGAAGGGAAATTAACAAATGAGTCACAAAATGAACAGAGAAGCGCGGGTCTCAATAATATGACTAAAGAGGAACGACAAGCACTGAATAATCTCAACTATTTGTAAGTACAAAGACTCTTACTCGTTTTGTATCAAGTGCGCTGAATTGAAGGTCCATTCTTTTATCAACTGGATATAATTGCAGGTACAGAGAAACGTTTCAATTTCCTTTTATAATTTGTGCTCGAGAGAATAAAGTACCAGCTATATTGGCGGGACTTGAAGCACGTTTAAAAAATTCACGAGAAAGCGAGCTCAGAACGAGTATAGAAGAAGTTAAAAAGATTTGTAGGATACGAATTAGCGATCTCGTTTGGCCTGATCTATGATTTTTTCAAAATGTGGATTTATTCTTGTTCTACGATAACGGAAATTTGTCACATTGATTAATATTTTACAGACAAATCTGGTTGTGTTAAGAAAATATGACGAGATACGAAACGATTGTTTTTATTCTTTCAATATTCATTAATTTGATACTTGTAATAAACATCACCTTCAGCGAGAATCTATAGAATACCAAGATGTTTCTCCACAACGGCGTGTGGTTGTCCCATTTGCTCTTGGAACTCAGGGGTATTGAGAATGTCTTCAAACCTGGAAAATCAATATCTCGTGAAGATGAATTGTAATAACATAAGTATAAATCGTAAGCATATTATACATTTATCATACCCAATTTCTTCATCTCGTCCTAGAATAACGTCTCTCATAACTTTGGATGAAGAGAGGAACGGGAGCCTGCCTACTTTTTCCGCTGCTTTAAGCTCCATGGCAAGACGCATAGGCGCATGGAGACCTTGGATGTTTCTTAACATAACCATTTCCCTTTGCAATCTGTTCTTGTGGAACTATAAGAGACACATATGTACATGGTTATAAACGTTATTCGATTGACAAGGTTAGAGTAGGAGAAAACATCATATAGGTTACATTGCGCTCAGACGCCTCCAAGGGATGAGCATAACCTGTCTTCGGTCTTATAGCTGCAAGTCTGAAACAACATTATATTTTTTTGACATAACGAAATGGGCAACTTAATACTTTAGAACGACCAAAAATTCAATTATAATACTCACCCTGATACCATTGGGTTTGGTAGTCCGTACATACCTCCGTCTTGCATACTACAATCAGGATTGGTAGTGGGCATGGGTTTCACAGATGGCAATCCAAAACTCTACAGATAATTCGCGTTGTCAGTCAATATTCTTTACACATATAACTTAACTCAAAACTAGCAATGAGTCGGCTCAAAATGAGCACGTAAACAATAGCCTATCAAAAGCGTACATAACCTCTGACATGCTTGTGGATATCACGATTGACATTCAATTAATGATTGCACGAGTTTATGCATTTATCAAACGCATGTAATTGATGTTTTACTTACCATTGTGAGACTGTGTTATAATTATACAGATTTCACGAATATAAGAAAGATTATTTCTATTCTGTCAAGCTAGACTCCGCAAGATGATGCAGCTACTTCGTCTTTCTACAGTACAGTCGCGCCTACCCCACTCCACAAAAATGGCCGGTGGACAAGATGTTAATTCAAGAGCGCGACCACTAGATGGCGTCGCCATCATTTCCTAGCGATTTAAACTATTCGCGATTTTATTCAACTTTCTATAAAATACGTAGATGTTCAATATAATTGTGTTATCTCAAATAACGTATTCCAATAACTTCTAACTATAATAAATCCTTTTCCTACGTCTACAGTAGTAAAAAGTGTAGTGACCCACTTTACCCCAATAAGATTATTGGTGTTCCAGATTATCGCACGAACATTTCTGTGTCACTTTGTGGCGCTAGTGGCATCGCGCTTCTCCCGTGTCGTTCAACTCGCGACTAATATACATTGTAATGGGGTAATACGGATCATCGAGAATCTATAATGCCATCATAGTTTTGAAAATGTATACGATTTTAATCGATATTTTTCATATTTTAGTATGATTTAGTAATACATAATAATAAATAATATATTATTAGTATTATATTACATATATTATATATGTATTATTATTATATTAAATTATTATTAATAATAATAAATATAATAGAATATAATAATAATAAACATAATATGATATAAAAATAATAATATAATATAATACAATGTAATAATAAAAAATATTTATAATATATAAGACATAATAATAATAAAAAATAAATAATAATAATAAATAATAATATAATATAATAATAATAAATATAACACGATATAAAAATAATAATATAATATAATACAACGTAATAATAAAAAATATATACAATATATATGATATAATAATAATAAACAATAAATAAATCAATAATAATAAATAATACAAAACCATACTACATAGTCAAATTCCCGCCCTCAAGACATGTAATCGATTCACAGGGATGTTCCGTAGATACGATATTATTGACAAAACATAGTACGACCTGCTTTTTTTCTATGGCAAACACAAGTCGTCAGGCCAAATTAAAGATTGATAAAACGTTTGAAACATCATATTTATTTCAATAAGAATCATGCATAGAAAAAGTTCATTGCGCGATGCGCTTGGTGATATTGCAGCGAGGATAAAAAAAGGCAAATTATCGGTAAGCTAGCGCGTTGAAGTTGAAGAATATAAAAATATAATCTGATCGTTGTACCTTGGCAAAAAAAAAGTTCTCGATATCATCGCACGTGTAAAATAGACAGGAAAACTTCGCGGTCGATACTTATTTCGTGCAGCGGTAAGACTCGTTATCGAGTATATGGATTGGATAACGGGTGAAACTATGCTCGAGGATATCGGCAATGATGTTGCTCTTAATGTAAGAATGGCGCAGCGTAAAAAAACACCGGAAAAAAAAGGACTCACAATGGAGGTTCGAAGTGATGATTTTTTCATCTTGCAATACCAAATCAAATTATTACACGATATCCGTGAAATTAATCTCGATATTTCAACATTATTCTTTTATCTATATATACGAAAATTGGATATGCGATATTCGAAAGAAATTCTTTGGCGACGTGTCATTTTTATACAGGATCGAGCCGCGCTTTTGACCAAAATTCGTTTTAGAACGAGCGAAGAAAAGATTCATATAACGAGTTTGATCAAAACGCTACGAGCTTTCAGAAGATATCCGGACAATTTGAAAAAATCCATTGCAACCGTGTGCCAGTATCAATATTTGGGTCCTGGGAGAGTGATAGTTCGTCAAGGCCATCCAGCACACGCACTGTATTACATCGTTAAGGGTGAAGTTACGTTGACCAAGACCGTAACCGATCGTGTAACGGGTAAGTGAATTTCAGGGTACGAGAAGTGACGAAATTAATTATCGATTGGCTATGTTCGATGATATCAGGCGATATCAACGAAGTCAAGATCGGGACAATGGGACAGGGCGACATGTTCGGAGAGGTAGCGTTGCTACATTCTATCCCAAGAACCACCACCGTCACGAGTAAAAGTATATTAATCTTGCCTCTCACAAATTCGTATTTAAACGAAAAATCGAATAACAAGAAAAATAAGAAATTATTTATCTTTCAGCTCAGATCGATCTTTTTTACATCGACAAGACGCATTTCGATCGTATCTTGAAACACATCCTCCTTCGCGATTGGAGCGTATTGCAGGATGCTCTTGTAACGTTCAATTATTTCAAGACGTGGGACGAGACTACGATAAGAGAATGTTGTATTTTGAGTAAAATAAGGAATTTCGAGCCAAACGAGGTTAGTCCCAGGAGATGCGACGTGTTTTCTCTCCCTCTCTTTCTCTCTCTCTCTCTCTCTCTTTATTTTAGAAGCTTAATTATCCGGCGTTCATTAGCGTCGGCATTATTAATTTACCGGCTAATGGGTTCAACGAAATGAATCACGAAAGGTTTTGCTCGGCGACGGTAAGGGCATGGTGAACTACGTGTACTTCGTATTGGCTGGGGAATGCCGTTTGATCGAGCACATGATTATTCACGAGGAAAAGTCTTTCGGTAATGTGAAATACGTTCTCTACAAACCGGAAGAGCATCGTGAAACTTCCGGCGAGTATGTTCGACGGCTAAGCCATAAGGGCGAACGCGAAGGGCGTCAGTTCGATCCGGTAATAATTCAATAATGAAACATTCATATCGTAATAATGAAATTATCGCATATTAACGATTAAATAATAATTTATATCGAACCTGTATTTATAAATTATAGGTAGATCATAAATCCGACGGAGACGACGATTATCCGCCCGATCACGTTCAATTAATGTTATCGTCCAGGCCGACCGGTAAAGTTGATATCGAACGAGTCAGTACGATAACGGCGACTCTTCAGGACGTCGTGAGTCCATCTATCGTCTTTCCCTCATTAATTCATAATAAATAATAAACTTCGACAAATTATTACGATAATTCGATTAATTGCGAATAAAAATAAACAGGTCAATCAGTGGCACGAGATAACCGAGGTTGCGGCGATGCTCATGAGAGAACCGTCCATATCTTCGCAGTACCCTTATCCCAAAGGCGTTCGTACGATTTTTATGCAAGTTTGCAAATTTTTTCGTGGCGCTTGCTTCGGTCTCGGTGAGTTCAATATTTTCTTTCCTTTCACATATTTCTCATTATTCTCAGTTCATGATAAAGGAATTGTACAGATAATTTTGGCAAAGTTAATTGTAAGATAAATCATCGATTAGAGAAATGCAACGAAACGAAAAAAGATCAATTTGTATTATTTAACATCCATCACGATCTTTCTATTCGTCAAATAAGGGGAAGACATGCGCAATCGTCGAATAGTGTCAATAACACCTGTTCGTTGTTTGCTCATCCCTCGATACTGGCTGTTGGAACATAATCGCGCAAACATATGGGAACGCGTCAGACTATTCATGGATTCGAAGTATCCAACGAGCAACGAGTTGTTCAAACATTTTGTTACGAATCGAAGGTATACAAAAGTAAAGGTTGAATCATCGGATAATCAATCGTCCGAATTCTGGCTTCGTTTCCTTCCTACGCTCGAAATTTAACGATGCTTGTTCGATCTCGAGGAACAAAAAGTAAGAACGTTTCTGTCGACAGGTGGATGAGTTTTAAACGAGAGCTCGTGGCGGGGATCGTAAGAAACGGTAAGAACGTTCCTAACGATACGACCATACACGACGTTCCTTATTCCATAAGGATCAATGAAGAAATCGACGAGCCGCAGGGAAAATATCGCGCTAACTAATTAAATTATCTTTATATCGGGGGAAAGAGGATAGAAGATCATTCGTTCTAGTTTTCGGTCAGAAATATACGAAAATGTGCGTGAAAACGTTTTATTCTCATTTCGAGACGATATTTACTGTTGCTGGCACCACGTGGAGTTTTCTTTTTTTTTCCTTTTTTTTTTTTTAATGTTCGACGGCTCATGGTCGAGTCGGACGAGATCCATTCGAACACGAGGGGTTTTCAGCGAGCGCGGGGGGCGTGGAGGCAATATTTCGGAGTCATCCCCGAGGGTTTGCTTCTTAATTCCTTCATAAATAATTTTTAAAAGAGCTCCTTCTCGTCTCGTATTGAACGAAGGACGAAACTGGCGGTCTCGGCAAAGCTTCGTCTTCGCTATGATCGCTAATTTTGTATTTACGAGTTCGTCGGATATTTTATTCATCTCGTTTTTTTATTTAATAAATTTTTTAATTAGATGAATAGTTTATTTATAAAAATTGTGTGATCAGTCAGGGAATATTTTTTTCGAGTTGTATTCTCGTTTCTTTTATTTTATTGATTTCGAGTTATCAATTAATAAAATTTTTAATTGCGATAATATTTTTGTTTATTTATAATATTTATGTGATTAGTGTCGGAATATTTTTTCGACAAACGTTACCGTTGTATTCTCGTTTCTATCATTTTATTGATCTTGATTTTTCATTCAATATAATTTTTAATTAGACGAATATTCTTATTTATTTATAATAATTGTGTGATCAGTTCGAGAACATTTTTTCGACAAACGTTAGTGTTATATTCTTGTTTCTTTCATTTTGTTGTTCTCGATATTTCATTTAATAAAATTTTTAATTAGAAAAATATTTTTGTTTGTTTATAATAATTATGTGATGAGGGTCGGAACACTTTTTCGACAAATATTACAATTGTATTCTCGTTTCTTTTATCGTATCGATCTCGATTTTTCATTTAATATAATTTTTAATTAAACGAATATTCTTATTTATTTATAATAATTGTGTGATCAGTTCGAGAACATTTTTTCGACAAACGTTACCGTTATATTCTTGTTTCTTTCATTTTGTTGTTCTCGATATTTCATTTAATAAAATTTGTAATTAGAAGAATATTTTTGTTTGTTTATAATAATTATGTGATCAGTGTCGGAACATTTTTTCGACAAATGTTACAGTTGTATTCTCGTTTCTTT
>JAPYZT010002699.1:0-14816 GCA_030522965.1 Tryphoninae sp. A BG-2022a
TCTCTCTCTCTCTCTGTCTCTTTCTGTCGACACTCTCATCCTGTTCTTTCACGACCCGACAAAATCATTTCGACGAGTATTAGCGCGTCTAATTAGCATTTTACTAAAAAGAATAATAAATAATCGTTGTAGTAAAAAAGAAAAGAACAAAATCGTATGAAGCGATACCGCGAAAAGCATGCATTGCATCATAGACTCATGTCTTCGTGTACAATCCAGCGCTTCGCATAACAAGATGAAAAAGTAAAAAATAAAAGCAGAAAAAAGTAAAAAGAATATATGAAGAGACTTCGATACGAAAAAGTTGGTCATACGGTAGAACGACAGATGACTGTGTTCAAGTTTAGGATAGTCGTAGTAGAGTTAGGCTATCTTTTCGGGGCTGGCTTATTCACCACAGTTTTGACATACGATGATGGCCAAGCCGAGGATGAAGAAAACAGCTTGCCGCACATGGACGGTTTCCAGAGTAAACTACCACCTGGCATACTGCCCCATGGCTTGCCACAAGTCAAAGAAGTTCAACCTGCCCTCACACAGGTCGAGCAAGAAAAGGAGAAAGAAAAACCTCCGAAAGAAGGTAACGATACAAATGTATTTTATATTCAAAAATATAAACTCATTTGTCAAAAAGCAGTTTTGCGAGAAATATTGCATTTTTGTAGTTCAAGAACTGAGCGAAGAGGAGAAACAGATGATCATTCTGTCCGAGGATTTTCAACGCTTCCTCGACAGAGCTAGTAGAGTCGTCGAAAGGGCTCTGGCTGAAGGGGTCGACATTTACACGGATTATACAGGAACACTGGACGGCGAAGAGGGAATGTGAGTAACTGATTGAATGTATTTTTTTTTTTCAAGTTGAGCAATTTTGTACTTTCGTTGCAGGGACGAGAAGAGTCATCAACGTTTATGGCTGAACCGGTCGTTCTTCTGCGAGCGTTGGTCACGAAATCGTTGCGTCACATCGATGGATTGGTCGCCGCAGTTTCCAGAGTTATTGGCAGCTTCGTATAATAACAACGACGACACTCCCAATGATCCTGATGGCGTGTGTCTCGTCTGGAATACAAAATTCAAGAAAACCACACCCGAGTATATATTTCATTGTCAGTCGCCCGTCATGTCGACGACTTTTGCAAGATTTCATCCGAATTTGATACTTGGTGGTACTTACTCGGGTCAGATAGTCCTGTGGGACAACAGAGTACAGAAAAGAACGCCTATTCAACGCACACCACTCTCGGCAAGCGCTCATACGGTAAGGCACTCTCGAGATGATTTGTAAACGAATTCGAATGCCGGTATTGTCACGACGCAACGATCAATGATCCATGGACACTTTTTAATTTACAGCATCCGGTTTACTGTTTGAACGTCGTAGGCACTCAAAACGCACATAATTTAATTAGCATATCGACGGACGGAAAAATGTGCTCATGGAGTTTGGACATGTTGTCACAACCCCAGGAGACTCTTGATGTTCAGACGAAACAGTCAAAATCAATCTCTGTTACTTGTCTCGCTTTTCCACATAGTGATGTCAACAATTTCGTCGTAGGTAGCGAGGATGGAACAGTTTTCTCAGGTACTACGTTATTTCTTTATTTGAAATAACGTGAATACGTAAAACAGTCACGGTAACCAAGTTGAACTAAATGACTTCGCATTGTTCATTAGCTTGTCGTCATGGTGCGAGAGCTGGAGTCACGGAAACGTACGAGGGTCATCAAGGTCCAGTAACCGGTATAAGCGCACATGCAGTTCAGGGTGGAATTGATTTTTCTCATCTGTTTCTCACATCGTCTATCGATTGGACGATCAAGCTGTGGAGCCTGAAGGAGAACAAACCTCTTTACTCATTCGAGCATAACGGCGATTACGTATACGATGTCGCTTGGTCACCAACGCATCCTGCACTTTTCGCTGCTGTCGACGACTCCGGCCGGTTGGATCTGTGGAATCTCAATCAGGACACCGAAGTCCCGACTGCGAGTGTGGTGGTCGACGGCTGTCCTGCGTTGAACCGAGTTTCTTGGACCCCGAGCGGTTTCCACGTGACTGTAGGCGACGATTCGGGAAAAATATGGGTCTACGATGTGGCCGAGGTAACTTTCATCATACCGCTTATATTTGACTTTTACTTTATAATTTTTATTTGTATTTTTGTAAGTAAAATATGTGATGCATAAACTATTGTTAACTTTACAGAACTTGGCACATCCGCGAGGAGACGAATGGAACAAATTTTTGTATACGCAACAGGATCTTAAGAATAACAAGGCCGATGAGGAACTCGACAAACTTAATTTGAGCTCCGGCCCGTCCAGTCTTACTTCGATGTCGTCGATTTCTTCTGTGCCTATAAGATAAATGAAATGTAAAAAAGACATGTTCGAGCCGGCTCGTTCAAGACACAAAAACCCCTCCCGTATATCAATAGCTTTCCTGCGAATAACCGTAATAACGTTTTAAGTTATTGTATCGTAATGTTAATGTCTCATAGTTTGAAAAGATTTGTCAGCACTGCTATGATTGATAGCTAGTGTAATATGCAAAATTATTCGAATGATATGTCGTCTGGTATAATATGTAATATTGTTACGATACTCCAATTGAAGTATCGTTGAAAATTTTGGCGAGTCAATTTTATTTGTTATAAAAATTAACTCCTCAAGATCGTATTAACACTTTCAATTTTTTCCATGATAGACGCTACCGATCATTCACTAACTTCTATTTTACCCTTCATTTTTGTATGTAAATAATTTGTATCAAACCTTTTAGCGATTTTGTTATACCAAAATATCTGTAATATTCTGAAACCAATAATAGCGGTCGTAACACTATTCAATAATCATTCAATATTTAACGATTGTTTTGTAATCTGGCGTTTCGTCTACCGCATCAGTTCTAACTTATTCATTCATCTATTTCCCTTTCAGTACGCGAATCAAAATGTTTTGTATTTAGCCTCGTGTATCAGGACGCCAATAAACTTTCTGTTACAGTAAACTAAGATTTTCCTTCTTAAATATATTCAAAGGAAAGAGAGCTTGTCACAAACCAAATTCGATCAAATCTCTTCGATCAAGAATATACTTTTACCCTTCGTTGATGAACAAGTTACCCTTACCCTTACTCCGGCTTTTTACCCGCTGTTACCTGCTGTAGTAAGTACAACGTACACACAATATTCCATCAGCCAATCTAGGACTCGCAAAAAACTGGCGGTGATAAAAATAATCCAGTCAATATTAAGTTTTTGGTGTACTTAATACATAAGCAATTGCCTAGATGAAAAGATTTAGAAACCGTATGAGACAGGTACGTTCTTTTTTTTTCGTCTGACCACACACGGAGTTCTATCACTTACCTTTCATATCATCGTCCCTGTCCCAGATTTTATCACTGTCATGAACTTATCTGTCAGTGATATCTTTATTTTAACTTGATCTTCGATTAATCTCAAGGTTATTCGTATCTCGTCGAAAATACTTTAGGAAATTTCATAAAAATAATGGCACACGACAGAAGTGAACGATTTGGCAAATTGGTAACCCAGACCCCTCCGCTCGTAGGTCCTGGAAGTTACGACGTTTACGAGCCACTTAAACCACCTAGAGACCTTGGTAACTCCCAAAAAAGAAAAATACAAAAAGTACAGCATGTTTTCGACCTTTCCAAAAGTCATGGTGAATTATACAATATTTCCAATGGCAGAGCGTACATATCCATTTCTGAGTGGCACAAGAAGGAAAACTCTTCAAGTTCCAAACGACTCGAGCATATTTCCAGGACCTGGAAGTTACGATCCCGAGAAACGTCGAACCCACGTACCAGAAAGTATATTTTTATTCATTTTTGTACATAGTGATAAAAATATAACCGTGGAATTATCGGAACGATATTACTTCCACGAAAACTTTAGGGTGGTGTTAGCATCGATTTCACGGATATACGATTCAAGCCAACGATTCACGAGGGTCCAGGTCCAGAGGCGTACAGCCTCCCTGATTTTACGTTCATAAACATCAAGTCGCGACTACGTGCACATCCTGGAACATGGAGAGGCCCAGCTGGAAAAGTGAGACGAGGGAATACTTTAGCTTCGGATAAAAGTAATCAAGAAAGTCCATTATCACATATCGTTAAAAATAATAATTTTTTTATAGCTATGGGTTGGTCCACCACTACGATCGATCGTGGCAACCGTGACTCCTTCGGTTCCATCGAAATACGACGAGAACGGCTATGACATAGACCAATATGGCATCATCATCAAGAATCAACCCACCGAATACAGACCCGTCGACTTTTACGATGTTTCGAGTGGGGCAAGAGAACGATAAATTGTTACGAGTTTGTGGAACGTCTGTCGTTCGTACTTTTTTGTTTTTATTTATTTTGCTTATCGTTGCAGGAAAGAAACTTTACAACTCTGAGATACAAAGGCAACTTCTGGAGCATGATGACTGGACGGGACGACAGTAAGATCGACGTGACTCCAGGCCCTGGTGCTTACGAATTGGATAAACAGACCGATTGTTCCCGAACAAGGGACGAAGCTTTTCGATCGATGAAAAGAGCTACCTCGAGACAGTACAGATATCTCGATGCTCTGTGGGCACGGAAGATTCTCGAAGTGATTAACGTTTGTTTTCCCAGTAATTAAGATAATTGGAAATCGGATCGATCGAGAAGACTTTCTATTCTCGATTAATCGTCAGAATCATCCAGCTCCGAACAGATACGATCCACCAAAAGGTCCCTTTGACAAAAGTTCTACCTGCGAATGCGACAAATACGTCGTCGAACCGCCGGCTTTTGGTCATTCGGCTAAAGTAAGTCGAAGAAAAACAAAATTTCTATTCCTATGAAAAGCTTGCTTGCTTGAAAAACACGCTTTGAACTATTTTCTTTTTTCTTTTGCAAGCGATTCGAGACGACGATTTGCGATCTACCTGGACCCGGCGCTTACGATCCTGTGAAAGTAAAGTGTCTTCCCTGTTTGAAAATCAACGCTCCCTTCGGTGCTTGGGATTCGCGTTTTGGCAGATCAACGAAGGAATCAAGACCAGGTTGATCATCGAAAATCTTCTGTTTTTTCCTCTTTGTCTCGTGCCATAGCTTAATTCCATTCCCATCCATCTCCCTGTGTGCTAACATCTTTTTTTTACAATCAGGCCCAGGCTCGTACGATCTGACTAAGGACGATCTCGCGAGGAAGATCTTCAATTTGTGCAGACGTAGCCACGCAAGGCCAAGTATGCCTGTGCGATGCGAAGGGTCGATTAGACACGAAGATGCCCCGAGCGACTACAGCATCGACGTTGACCCTACGGCATCGAAGAAGTCGCGGGTTCATCACGCGGTATTCAAGTCCACAACCTCAAGGTTCAAGGACGCGAGGTCAGGGGTAAGTTCTGCAATTATTGTCTGTCACGTTCCTCATCGATCAATCATCGAAGACTTTTCTCCGATCGTACGATAAGATTTTACATTTTCGGTTGTAATACAGGAATGAAAAATTAGCCTAACGTCTTTTTTTTCCTTCGTTCCAAGCTGATCAAGGTCAAACAGGCTTTTCCATGTGAAAAGCGAGAAAATGCGTTTTTGATGATAGGAAGAGGACGATAAGAAATTTTCAGGAGTTTCGCTCCTTAATTATCACAAAAAACGAATGCAATAGGGCAAAAAATTAGCGGGGTGTGTTAGACGGAGGGTGACCAGGCACGTGACTGGCCGGAAGTGCTCTCGTGCTTCTGCGGTCCCAAGGTCCGAAGGCCAAACACGGCCGATGGACCAACGTGGATAATCCTTGGCTGGGCCACAGGTAATCGTGCGAGAGCCTCGACGAAATTAATGGCATCGAGATCGGTGCGATGCATCTGTACCCGAGGGCTAGCCCGTGTCTCCCTCGCTTCATGTTTGCATGCGTGTGTGTTGGACCGAGTTGCGCTAGGATCCAATTTCGGTCGTTAATCGAGAAGGGCGTTGGGACGTTATGTATATATCCGTTCGTCGTTGTCTCCGTTGTAACGATATAGTACAATAGGTGTATCTAGATATCAGCCATTCACCGCAAAGTCAACCATCTTTTTTCCTTAATCCATCCTTTTTCTTTCTAAAGCACACAGTTCCTAATTTAAACCATTTTTCAATATCCCTTTTTTAGAATAAAAATAATTCATGTTTCAAGTAAAACGTATATAAATAAATTTTGTATCTATTTTAAATATAACAAACGATATGTTCTTGTCGATTCATATTGGACATTGGATGTATGAATTTATTCGTTGAGAATAGGACACCCGGTATATTATTTATCCGTGTTGAACAAGATACCCACCCGAGTCTTTGTTGCTCGTCTCAATCTCCTAGAGCCTATTTCCTTTGTAGTGCTCAAGCCGCGAGTCTCCGGTCAATACCAACGTGCCCTCCAGATCGAATCTGGGGGCATCGCGGATCCCCCGGGACTATGATCTCAATGCCAAGTTCAAAAAATGGGCCCTCCGTGATCCGGCTCTCGATACCAATTCTGCCTGGCGAGACAATTATGGAAGGGTCTATGGGCCCTGCGCTTCCTCCACTGAGTTCAAATGTAAAGATTCTGCCATTTTGGGGGGTCTACGAGGGGGGCTGTATATACCGTGTACTATACGTTGAGTCCTCCCGAGTCGAAATTGTTGCCCTCCAGTAGCCTCTGTTCACTCCAAATTGTAAACTTTCTGCCACTCCGAGTGGCACCAGAGTGGCAGAGAGTTAACATTTACAGTGAACAGAGGCTACTGGAGCCACTCCGAGTGGCACCAGAGTGGCAGAAAGTTTACATTTGGAGTGAACAGAGGCTACTGGAGCCACTCCGAGTGGCACCGGAGTGGCAGAAAGTTTAGATTTGGAGTGAACAGAGGCTACTGGAGGGCAAAAATTTCGACTCGGGAGGACTCAACGTATAGTGCCACTCCGAGTGGCACCAGAGTGGCAGAAAGTTTACATTTGGAGTGAACAGAGGCTACTGCAGGGTAAAAATTTCGACTCGGGCTCGCCTCTATTCTCGATCCCTCAACAAATTTCGCCTCGCACAGTGTATTATTTATCAATGTTTAATCAAATATTTCACATAATATTCATTTATATTTTATCGTATCCTCGTTACGTCTCTTACAAATTTTCCATAGGTCACCCGGTATATCGATCTCAAAATTCTCAAACGCAGCTGCAACATCCTCTTACCATATCGCGATACACAGAATTGGCTCCATCTACAGGAGGAAAGCTTGGAACGATCGACGCCAACGCTTTGGGCACGAATCTCGATGCAGAAACGCTTTCGGTATTCTCCTTTGGCTTACGTGCGACGCATACGCACAGGACCGGGGGATCGTACGGTGTATCATAATCCACCGATGCATTAGTCGGTAACAGTATGGGGAGAGAGTCCACGAGGTCGACGCGTATAACGGCGATCGAACGTAATTATATCGGCCTTCCGCGTAATTATAGCGCGGCGAGAATCCTCGTACCCCCGTAGGGCAAACCCGAGGCGCGGGCATCTCGTAAACGCGCCGCATCACGGTTACGACACGGTAGGGAGCGTGCCAAAGAGCAATTTCGAGCACAGAATCCCTCGAGTCTGTTGCACAAACGCAACGCCGTAACCCGCTACGACATATTTCGCTTACGAACTACCTCCCTATCCCGAATCTCGACAATTTCATAAATCCCATCGAGTTCGAATTTCGCACATAAACACACGCAAACAAAATTCCCCGCACGTTTATTCTCAAAATTTCAAAGTATATTTCAGAAAAATCATAATGAAAACTCGACTTACGACGAATTCTTGTTTTCACGTTTTTCCTGTTCCTATTTTCGTAACTGCGCAATCGTTTTACGTGTTACACGCTACATGCAGCGTGAATTTGTATATACATATATGTACGTAGATTCTGGTGAAACTGCGGTAGTAGCATATCACACCGGTTAACCCCAGAGAGATTCAGGAAATGAGGCTATACGAAGCGTCGCAGGTCATTTCCACGCTGGTCCATGCAGTTACGCGAAAAGTCTATGCCTATAGATATAGGTAGGGGCGAGAGCGAGAAATCGCTTCCGGATCGTTGGAGCAGAAATTTCACCCAATCCTCTGCCCCGAGAATGCCACTACGTCTGTTTTATATAGCTATATTTAATCAATATATATATATGTCATATATACGTTAACGTACAGAAATATACCAGTAGGAACCAGGCCGAAACGATTCGAAGCGGTATATTCGTATATTCCGGTTGGAGAATTCTATGTAACATATATATATTTTATACGATATACAGTCTATTTTATATACATAGAAAAGCCACGGAAGACTTCACACTACATGTATATTACGTATCGTATACATGTGCACGCCTATAGTCTTAGTCAACTGTAATGAACTACTTCGGACGCGTTTCGAGTTGGTGCCGCCTAGGAAATGCGGGCAATGGGAAATACTCGTTAAGATACACAGCGATGATAGCTAGTTTGGTTGAAAATGCACACACTAGCAAAGTACAACCAGGGACGGTAGTACAGGTGAACGATGAGCGTTACTACCAAGGTTTATACGGGCAAATTTGCGAACGCGTTCGCGCTATTAACGTTATCGCAAATGTTCGAGTAGAGCGACGTCTAACGACGCGCAAGAAGCACGTAAGCACTTTCATGCCGCAAAATTATTAGCCGTTGCATCATGTGATCGATTATCGCGATTATAGCGACGTCGTTGTTGCCTATTTATCTTTATTTTTCTTATTAAAGGTTGACACACCGGCGCCTGGCGATTATGAGGCCATGACATCCTTCAAAGCATCGAGAGATCCTTGCTGTTGGAAACGAAGGTTTCCCACCTCGTCGTTCGCATCTAGGACGATACGATTTCCGAGAATACCGGATGGAGTCGATCTTCTTGTTCCAGGTTTAGAGAAAATATATGAGATTTTTGTATTTTTTGAAAGTATGAGAAAATTTGAATTTGCAGATTTTTTTCTTTCTCTTGGGAAAGTTTATGTGTTCCTTTTTTTATTTTCAGGACCGGGTGTCTATGATCTCAGTATCGATATAGCTCAGGATATAAAAGGTGGAGTCGTAGGTCGTGCGAAACCGGGTAGAAAAACAATCGAGAAGATTCCTGGACCTCAAAAATATTGCGTAATTCTTCTCACGATAAACAATTATTTTTCATGACACGATTGAGTATAAACATTGATTATTTTATTTCATATGCAGGTACATCCTTACTTCGCCTCGTCGGTACTTCGAAAATCTTACAACGTTACACTGGGCAAATCGAAACTCATCGCTGATGAGAAAAAGTGTTTAAACACGTGTATAAGACGATCTCGTGGCAAAAAAATGCTTCGATGGTTCTCCAAACCGATTGTGAAATACGAACATTGTATTTTAAGACGTTGCGATTAATCAAAAGGTCGCAGCAACTTTTTTGATGATTTTTTTATAATGATTAATCAACTCGAAAAATTGTACGGGTGGAAAATATCGAGAAGAATTGATTTTATCGATTTTAATGAAAATTTGGTAAATGAGGATCGTTATTGCGTTTTGTTTTTATATCAATTAAATTTATATTTCGATAATTAGCGATGTTAATAGATAAACGCACTGTCTCTTTTTATCAGCGTTTTTTTACACAGTCGTTGTAACTCGAGTTTCTAATGGCGCGAGGTCTATTTGTCTCATTTTCCTTTTGTGATAATTCTCGATTGTTACACGAGTGAACATTTTTCCGGACGAAAGCGATAAGGCAAAATAGAACGAGACTGTCGATATTACGAATGATACGAAAGTTTGCCGCTCGAAACTTTTACCCAGTCGAACGTGTTCGAGGCGCTTCGAGTTCGCGGCAAGATTCTTTAAATGAACAAATTGTCTCGGCGATCCGTTACAAAAAAAAAGGATTTTATAACTTCGAGTAGCGAGAAGAAGTAAAATTCAACCCGATCGCAATGTGGTTCGAAAGTTATTACGAGATGTTTACGATGGTGTTGACCATTGTACCATCGCTGTTCGACGATATTTCATTATCTGGTGGCTTGATATTGGATGACGGAAACAAAATTGTTTACAAATTTCCGGAGAGTCGTATAGCGGCTACAAATGCGATTAATAATAATCAATATCCTTCCGATTTTTTATTCGGCTGTGCAACGTCGGCTTATCAAGTCGAGGGCGCCTGGAATATTTCGGGTAAAGCGACATAATTTTATTTGTTTTTAAATTCGTTCTTGTAATGTAACAAATATTTAGATTGGAACGTTCGTTTATCGTTTGAAAATTATAGATAAAAGTCCTTCGGTCTGGGACGTCTTTACTCATGAACATCCCGAGCGCATCCTGGATCATCATAATGCCGACATTGCTGCAGATTCTTATCACAAGTACAAAGAGGATCTGGGACTTCTCGAAATTCTTGGTGTACGTACGATATGAAAATTATCAAGATCTTTTATCGCTTTATCATATTTTCCTTTTTTAATTTTATTCAAGCGAATTTATTTGATACGACGATATAGGCAAACTCCTACAGAATTTCGTTGTCGTGGACGCGTATATTACCAGATGGTTTCACGAATCGTATCAGCGAGACGGGAGTTGCTTATTACAATGATCTGATAAACGAGATGTTGAATCGTGGTATCGAACCGGTCGTAACGATTTTTCACTGGGACATGCCGAAGAGATTTCAAGATATGGGCGGATGGACGAATCCCATGGTCGTCGATTGGTTCGTCGATTATGCTCGTGTAGTGTTCAAGCTATTTGGCGACAGGGTTGGTTTTCCGATCAATTGAAAATAAATCGAACGATCAATTTCTTAATCGAGTACCAAAATTACAAATCTATTTTCCAACGAGTCGCAGAGGTGACTCGTGATAAACATTAGAGTTTGCATTTATTGTGCTTTTAATGTTGTCAGGTTAAAATGTGGACGACTCTAAACGAACCAGTGATCTTTTGCGTTCGCGGTTACGCGGAGGACCACGCGCCATTTCTCAGGCAACCGGGAGTTGCCGATTACTTGTGCGGCCATTATGCTTTACTCGCCCATGCGGAAGCTTACAGAATGTACGAACAGGAATTCCGAAGAAAGCAGCATGGTAAATGCAACAAAAGCATGCACATTCATAATAACGGATTGAACTTTATTATTTGAAACTTGAAAAGAAATGTGAAAATTGTAAAATGAAATTGTAAAAATCAGGTAAAGTTGGAATCGTGATGAGCCTGGCGTGGCCGGTGTCAGAACGTCCTTGGCTCACAGCGGAAACTTTGGCCTCCGAAAGATATTTCGAATTTTGGAACGGTTGGTTCTTAAATCCGATTTTCGGGACGGACGGTGATTATCCTCTCGTAATGAGAAATCGTATCGACGAGAATAGCAAAATTCAGGGTTTTAAGCGATCGAGACTTCCTGTTTTTACACCTCACGAGATAGAGATGATAAGAGGTTCGTCCGATTATCTCGGTGTGAACTTTTATTCAGCGACGCGTGTACGTCCTCGGGCTTACGATCCCATGTCGATATCGTATTACGACGATATGGGAGCTGAGAGACTCCCAGCGCATAAGAAGCTCTTTGACGAGCAAGTGAGTGAATGATTCCTTATCATCGAAAAAATCTTGGTAAATGCGTATGATAAATTTGATTATAAGAAATTGATCGAATCTTCAATTTCTGTTTTAATGTTCATCGTTTCTTTAAAATGAATAATAATTTTCATTATTTAATAATTAATAATTAATAACTTTAATAACTTATTAAATTTAATAATTAATAACTTTAATAACTTAATAACTTTAATAACTTAATAACTTTAATAACTTAATAACTTTAATAATTAACTTTGCTATTTGATAACGATATCGTAACTACGATGAAACGTTCTTACAGAGCACTCCGGCTGATTTCGAACGGTTGCTTCACAAGATAAACATTATGTACAAAATTCCTATGATCTACATAACCGAGAATGGTTACGGTGATCAAGGACAAGTAACCGACGTAGGACGTGCAAAATATCATCATCAGCATCTGCTCGCACTGCTCAAAGTCTTACATTACGGCGTTGACATTCGAGGCTATTTCGCCTGGTCGTTGATAGACAATTTCGAGTGGGTCAAAGGTTACAAGTAAGCAATTCCCACAATTTACAATATTAACAAACAAACAAACAAAACCCAATCTTTTTCGCACGATAAGGAAACTTTCCATCGCAACACTTTATTATTTTTCCCCAAGGACGCATTACGGTTTATTCAAAGTGAACTTTAACGATCCGGAACGAACAAGAACGAGGAAATTGTCGACGAAAGTCTTGAGCGACATTTACAAGACGAGGAAGATGCCAAAGCTCGCCTGGTCCCTGGAGGAAGTCGGATTCGCTATCTAGAAAGGAAAACGGATAAATACGAAAGTTCATGGGAGAATGGTCGTTCGAGCGTAGTTAAGTTTTGGATGAGCATGGTTCGAGGAGGACGATTAACGAGGTGGGAAACTCGGGATCGAGGGTCATCTATATATGAACGTTTATTATATTACGAACCACGAATTACGAGTCCCGTCGCCTCGCGGCACAGGCCATACCTATGAATATCGTATGTATGTCGGGCTAAACTACCCAACACCGTCCAGCTATCGATTAAAGTCATCCTGTATCGTATTAATATTAAACTACATTAAACGTTATAGCGTATTACCCGGGTGCACTCGTGTCGTGAATTCGATTATCACCGTGTGGTCTTGCGACCGTTACGCTCTCCGACCTCCGCCCGAAATCCATCATATTCTCGCCAAGTACGTGTAGAGTTGTAGATTGATTAGATCAGGTATGTCTAATGCCTCGAGGTCGTACGAACCAAAAAAAAGAAAAATTATTTTAATATCGATCTCGAGTTACAACGAATTTGACTAATCTGTCGTAACGTAAAATTGAAAATATTTTCGTCGTGTTATTCCTGGCGTGAAATGAATTCGCGGTTGTACTTTTTCATAGCAGTTGTACGTATAATTGTAGGTAGAAAATTTCACAGCATCCCTTTATTCCGGTATCCTTCGACGTGCGCACCGGATATATGTCGGTGCGGCATTCGCCTTGCGTGTCCTCCCACATTTCGTTAATTTCCTCGTAGAATCGACATGCCTTTCCTCGCATCTCGTCGTCGTTTTCCTTGTCAGTCGCGGGATCTCACGAACGCGAGGCAAGTAATTCCGTGGATTCTTGATGTCGCGGAATTTCTCCTTTGATCGTTCGTCGTCTCGCATCACTTTGCCGTGGGCACGAACGACGTCGCCTACGAAGCTTGGAAAAGACGAAACGAGGCGAGGTGGTTAAACGAAGACGAGAACCAAGAGCGAGGGGTACGAACCTGTGAGTAAAGCGAAAATATTTCTCGCTCGGTACGCACTTTAATTGCAATTATTGTCACTAATTTATCATCGGGAATCTAGGAATAATAATTAATTGACGTAACAATTTCTTTTGAAGAGAAACAATTTTTCGGACTTTCTTGATAAATTATATTTTTACGAAAGACTAAACAGTGAGAATAGTTGTAAAATTCCATGGGAAATATTATCGAAGTTTCATTTTTTAATTCCAGTGGAATTGTACTTCAATTTCACTGGGTTTCCAAGAAATCTTTATACGCAACTGGCTTCTTGTATATCATTCGCGTAACAGGAAATCGCAGTTCGCTTCGGAGATGGAAAAATACAATATATTATCGATATATGCAAAATAAGTTTTCTTCTCCGTTCTGGAACGAGATCGAGAAAAAAGAAACGATCTGGAAAAATGGACGCGTATCGAAGAATGAGACGGAACCTTTGCGTGAGAAAAATACGAGAGAAACCAGACGTCGTTGTAAAACGTGACTCGTGCAACGCTGGACCGCAAAAAAAAATGGAAATACAAAAGCGATACACGTGTTATAGGCAAAGTCATCGAGTTTGCAAAAACACGACGTTACGTCGTATATCTTGGGCACAGTGTTCTCGTTTGCCCGTGGGAAATTTCCATGGCAGTTCCGCCGTAAGATAATACAAGATGCGCTTGAGGATGCATGGAATTATTCAATGGTAGGACGAGAGAGCTTTAGGATTGCGACTGTCTTGGTAGGTAGTCGGGTTTACGAAAACAAAAATACAAAAAAGCGTTCGTCTCTCAGGGACACGCGTATCTTCATATTGCCGAAAATCTAAAATATTACTTCGTTTTGTTATAAAAATATACGCCATGGTAAAATATTTGTCGAAACTTACACGTAACATGCTGAATATCTAACGAAAAATTCACAAAGCCTTGACTTAAATATCTCAACCTGACATTTGGTTGAAAGAAAAAGAATCAAGTTTTTTATAAAAGTACAAAAATGATAAGATTTGAATGAATAAAATTGATGAATGTATTAACAATACTTACCTATTGAAAATAATGAAGTGTACTGAAGATCCAAATAGCTCAACCTGACATTTGGTCGAAAGAAAAAGAATCAAATTTTGTATAAAAGTACAAAAATGATAAGATTTGAATGAATAAAATTGATTCATGTATTAACAATACTTACCTAATGAAAATAATTTGGTCGAAAGAAAATGAATCAAATTTTCTATAAAAGTACAAAAATGATAAGACTTGAATGAATAAAATTCATTAAAGTATTAACAATACTTACCTAATGAAAATAATGAAAGGGCACTAAGGCCCAAATAGTTCAACCTGACATTTGGTCGAAAGAAAAAGAATCAAATTTTCTA
>JAPYZT010002700.1:0-24531 GCA_030522965.1 Tryphoninae sp. A BG-2022a
CTTATGGAAAACAAAATTCATGATTTTGTTTATTATATAACAAATAAACTTTCCGTAGGATCAATTTGAATTTTGAGTATGTTGTTCTTTAGCCGATTTTCAACAACTTTTCTTAATGAACTTTAACGCTTGGTCCACTTCCAATGTGAGATAAAACGGGAATAAAATTTTAATCTCCCCCCCCCTCCCCCCCTCCCAACGATAGGACTACCTTAATAGAAGGGAAAAAATGATTTTTATTCGTTGATAATTGTTCTCCAATTTTTATTCGTTTTTGGGCCGTATTATTTCTTTTTTTTTTACTGACTCGATTTACATTTTATTGATTATTCCATTAGAACGATGAATAGATAACGATAATCTCCATAATCTTTCTTTCGATATAAAGGGAAAAAAGTCTGCTGGAAAAATCCTCGGAATAAACTACACCGGCGCGTGAGGGCAGTTGGAAAAAAAGCTCGGCTCGACGCACGGGGATAGGCTTTTAGTACTCGCTCAAAATGTTCAACCGCTGTGTGGAAATCCTAGTGTCGTTCTGTTCCTTTTTTCATTCGTGCTCGCATCCACCCAAGGCTAGGATCAAAAATCGTCGAGCTCGTGGCGACGAACGAAATGAAGGGAAAAAACCGGAAAAGCGTAAAATAACAATAAAAAATCTGTGGAAAATTTATTGTTCCCGACGTTGCATCAAAATGTCATTTACAACATGTTTATTTCACTTTTATCCCAGCTTTTATAAAGATTCCCTTCGCCTCGCAGCTGTCTCATAATTTCCAAATTTTTGAAGAAGCGGAAATGAAAAAAAAAACGCTTGAAATTCATTCGAATCCGAGCATTGAGTTGTCCTACATTTAACTTTCCATTCACATTTCAGCGTATCAGTCGATCGAACAGAAATATCGAAATGCAAAGTCGTTAACATTTACGAATGTTTTGCAAAAAACGAAAAATCAACATGGAGACTCATGGAAAACGGGGGGAAAAAATAAAGTCGCAACGTTTTAACGACTTAGCTCGTAAAGGAGACAGGTGCGAAAGGATTGCCCAATTTATGTATATTTACCTTTTGCGCAGAATCGTGACCGTTGGCAATTTATGGACATTTCGTAAAAATTTTATATCCACATGTCCCCCGGCTGTAAATATTCGGCAATAAGTATTATTGAGAAAAGGGAGTAAAAGCTACCACCCTTTTCCCCTCCCCTGGACCATCAACTCCATCGTGACCCAAGCCGTACTGTGCCATAAAAAAAACTATCTCGCTTCGTATCAAGCCGAGCGTATACAATCTGTACACAACATTCCTATAGGTATGTGTATATTCTGGACCCTAGACAGTTCTGTGAGTACAGAAGATATATAGAGAGGACCCATATTCCATGTGTGCATATGTAAACTAAATTAATTGAGGCGAGCTCGTTCCATCCTCGTTGTTCACGTTCCAATGCGCACACACACTGTACATATATGCGAATCTGGACCAGTCGCAAACAATTGTTCCTTTCTATGGTAGGAAGCGTAAAAATTGAGACAGTAAGTGACGAGATATTTTTGTATTTATCTTGCAGAATCTCTTCCAAATAAAAAACGATTGGAGATAAATGTTTGAATTATTAAAAAAGGAAACTGGATACAGTGGGCAGCAAAAACTTTGTAAGAAGAAAATTATTTAGGTTGGGGTTTGGAGAGAATTTATTGACAAGTGAAGAAACTGTGAATATACTTGATTATGGAATTAAATGATTTAGAAAAGATTTGCGAGTACGATCAAAATAATAGAATTGGTAGGTAAAGGGAAAAAATGAAAATTAGGTTTTGGGATTTTCTCGGGTTTTTGAATATTAATTTCGAGCTATCGAAGTAACGAATAGAAGTAACGAATATTTTTCTATTGTTTGCCATGAGGAAGATTCTGATGAAAATAGCTTTTTAATTGACTTTCGGGAAAATTTTGTTTTCGTCATTTTCAAATCCGTTTCTTAGTGGTCTCCATGTTATTAATTTTTTTACTTGCCAAACTAATTTCCTGAGGTACTTATTAAATTGAAAATTGCACGCTGATAACGAATTCACGAGGTGATTTCCGCTCCGATTAAAATTCATCCGTGAAAAAAGTCGATTTTTCGAGGTTTCGGAGACCCATCGAAATCGACGATAATTTCCGCTCAATTTTAATCGTTTCCCAAGCTCCCAGAACACATATCGATCACAAATTTCCCGTACAATAAGATAGGCGTAGTTTCGTAGCCGATTTTTCATAACTTATCGACCTTAAGGGGGTAAACCCTTAATACGCGTTTTTTGCGTTTTTCCCCTAGAGTTTTTGAGCTATCGAGAAAAATAAGCCCCTAATCTTCTTCAGTGAGCAATTTTCTATCGAATAAGACTATTTTTCATCGCCTCCCGGGAAAATTTAATTTTTCGACCCCGCCGAATCGCAAGGTCGGAAATCGGGCCAAAAAAAAATCGCCATTTGAATTACACTGTTTCAATAAATTTTTACAGCTTATATGCATCGGAAATTTCCCGCTGATCACGAATTCGCGGGTTGTTTTCCGCTCCGATGAAAATTGGTATGTAAAAAAACGAAAAAACTTGATTTTTCACGGTTTTTTCGATTTTTCATCCACTGATTTCAAACTATCGAGGAAATAACCGTGATTTTCATGATGTGCGAGAAATTTCCTATCGAATAAGACTCTAATCGGAGGTACTTTCGAGAAAAAAAATTTCCTCCCCATGGAGCTCATTTTTCACACAAAAAATCGGATGTTTCAAATGTTTGCCACGGCCGCAAAAATTGAGACAGCCGGACGAACTTCGGCTCGTTTGCCTCGTCTCCGCAACCCCTTCGAAAAGTTATTAGTGAAATTTTCTGTCGGACAAACGAGAACCGAGATACAGTCCCGCGAAAAGTGGATTTTTCCAGGTTTCGCGCTTCCAATGAAATCAACGACATATTGAATTCCAATGAATTTTAACGGTCCGCCAAGATCTAATCGTAAAAACATATATCGATCGCAAACTTCCCATACAAGCTTATCACATTTCCGTTTTCACGTTTAGAAAATACATTATCTACAATTACCCTGGAATGCCTTGGACATGATTTTGACGTTAGTCGAAAAACTGCTCACTCCTTTTTCTATTAAATGCTCCCGAATATTGCCCCAAAGATAAAGCACCTAATTCAGAACAACCTTCAAAACCACTTTAAACTTAAGCATACGTCACAATTCTTTCACGCTAAAACCGTGTGGGATTGGCCAGGAAAGAAATGACTAGTTTGCTGATGGGAAAATCACGAGAGTTCGAGTATCTAGCATAAGCCTTGGTATCAAACTTTTCCATCCCAACAAATGTTCGTTATCTAGCATAAGCCTTGGTATCAAACTTTTCCATCCCAACAAATGTTCATATAATGGTTTGAAAAAGCAAGAAAGGATATTATATTTCTCACTGTATATAGCTCCCGCTGTGAAAACCTTCGTCCGATAACCGAAAAGTTCATCGTTCGAGGAGTCTCTCTAGCTTTTCCCTCTTTCCCGAATCCTCCCATCTTCTTCAACTACAACTTCGCAATGATGGATAAAGCTCGACACGGGTTCTACAGTTGGGACAAGAATGCCCCCTAGACCATTGAGAAAACAAGTCGACCAAATGGATCGGTCTTTTATTACCCCGAGCTGAAAATTATCTCAAGGTTTGTCGTCGCTTCCGTCGAGTCACAGACGCGTTTCAATGACGCTTCGTGTGCATGGAAATGGAACGAAAGCGAAGTAAGAAAAGAAAAAGGAACCATCCTGCTCTCCAAAGCTTTTAGTCATAGCTTTCTTCGACTTCTTACCACTTCTGTACGACCTGAACTTCTTGCTTCCCTCGCTCGACTGTAATTTCCATCTTACTTCCGGCCTCTTTTTTTTTACGTAGGTACCCAAGATCTCACACACTCCCTCGCATTATGTTCCATAATTATTTTCTCTGTTTCACCCATTTTCTTTTTTGTTTCTTTGTCAGACTGCTCCAGCATTGTATTAATTAACTCGAGATTCTTCGCGATTCTTTTCTTTCCCTCCTGGCCTCCGGAGTTTTTTCACGACGATAGCTTTTTCGCGAGACGTTTTGTTTCCATGCTTTTAAGCTGGAACAGCTTCACTGGGCGACTGGTAATTCTTTTTTTATTACCAAGTCTCCTTCTCCTTTTTCATTCAATCGTTTTATCGATCTCAGTCGAGCCAGTTGATGTTATACAGTTCGGTTGAATATTCCTGAGAAAGTCGTTACCTATTTCTGTTTTTACCTCCCTTTTATGTTTTCCAAATTCTTTCATTTTCCTTTCTTTTATTGTTGTTTTCGACAAATATTTGGGTTTATTTCTCTCGCGTGAAAACATTTTTGTGACAAGACTCGATCTGGCGAATCGTATTTCTGTCTCACATCGAAGAACCGCAGCCTTGAAATTAAAGACATCTTCAATTTTCGTCGAAGTTAATCGTTTCCCAGCAATTTTAATTAACGTAACGGTTTAACGTTAAATCGTTATAGAAAACTACGAGAAACCTCTCGCTCGTGAATTCTCGTTGCCACGAAAGGTCCCTCTGTTTTCGAGCTCTGGAGAGAATCATAATAAATGGGGCACGTGCCTGAATCGTCCACGATATTTCTCATATCCTCCCTGTTCACTTTTATATCGGACCTTTTTCTATCTCCCCCTCTCCCTTTCTCTTTCCTTCTCTCATTCCCATTTTTTACAACCCCTCGAACCAAAGTTAACCCTCATCAACGTGATGTAATAACTCGCTTCAGAGAATCGTGAAAGTACACGTGGCTTGAAAAATTATTCCTGTTATCAACCCCCTGTGCAAGGGGGTAGGAAGAAAAGAATGTCAAATGGATAAAAATATCGTTACTATCGGACTCGATCAAGAATTTAAATAACTTCAATAATACAAATCGCGTTATTAAATAAAAATATAAAAATCGAGAAAATTTGTCTTTAATTTCCGAGTCAAAATGGAGGTTGCCCCGAGACAAAGTAAACGACGTCACTGACGATAATGGCGAGTTCGGAATACGGAAAAGAAAAATAAAACGATAAAAAAATAACAGAAAAAGTCTGTGGAGGATGGCAGTAACGATGCATAGGTGATAGCAGACAAGGGAGCACGTAAGGACGAAGGGCTCGACGAAAGTGCCGGAAGTGTCGAAGGAAAAACAAGAACGTCCTGTGACGACCCTGCTGTCTTTCACGCGTATCTTCTCTCGCGGAAAAAATAAAACTGCATGGTCGATGTAACCACTTACGTAACTGTAATGCTCGACAACAAACTCGAGGGGGATGATCGATAGATTTTACTCTATGATGATTATTCGGGCGTTGCCATTGACGTTTTACTTTTGCTTCGTTGACTTTGACAAACATAACAGAGAATCGACTAGAGCAATTTTGACAGGTCGCAATTGTCGTCAATGTAAAAATTCACCCAATTTTCGAGAAAAAAAAAACAATATAAAATAAATAACAAAGAAAAATTTGCTAAATTCTAATTCGCTCGTTCGATATTTTTGATTCTTCGAACTACGATGTTTACCCTCGGTTCTACTTTCACCCTTTATTTTCCCGTTGTACAAATCTTGTCTCTATCACCGACTCTTCAGCATTGTATATTTTTTTTACGCTATACATATCCTTCAATCCAAAGTTTATTCACGTGCCTGCTTCGCGCCTTCTGCGCCTTCTCTCGAATTCAATTTAGAAAGCGACGAGGACAAAAAAAATAGAACCAGACGAAACCGGGACCAGAAGTAAAATAACACTAGAGGCTCGCTATTGAGGTGGAAATAAAGTTTGTAGGTACGTACTTTATCTCGATATTTACTTTGATACCGATACTATGAGTTTTTTTTATCGTCCAATAAAATACCATTACACGTTTTGAATAAACACGATAAAATTCTAGTACCGTTCCTATTAGATAAATTCATCCGCCTCGATAAAAAAAAATGACCGAGATCAGTATTCGATCCGAAAATGTTCGTGTCGAAGTTTACCGGATATAAATTATAATTATAAATCGATAAATTAAAACTACCCCTAACACGAGTGAAAATGCAAAACAAGGGTTGCAACACCAAAAACGAACTAAAAGTTTGAAAAACAACAATTCAAAAGTCAAAAACATTAAAAAAAGTTGTGATCAATTTTGGATTACTGTAAAAAAAATTGGGTCACAAAAGTAAAACAGGGGTGAAAAATGTTTAACGAAAGGTTCTTTCATTAAGGCTTCCGTTTTCGGGAGATTTTTCTCGGTAGTGTTCGCGAGCGAGAGTGAAACACTTAAAGTTAGAAAATACGAGGTGACGCAAAGTGTCCTCGGGCCGAGGTGAAAAGGGTGGAAACAGTGCACCTAACGCTCGTAGTAGTTTTGCACGATTTACCATGAGAGCAAGAACGAAAAAAGGGGAACAAATGAAAAAACCAAAACAAAAAAAAAATAAATAAAGAGAAAAGTAGGTTGAGAAAAGAGCGAGAAATATTGGGTCTTGGTATAGTTGAGACGCCACCTATCCATGCTCACGGTCGTTAAACTCGTGACAAACTGTTATCATCCCTTATTTCAGACTGGCGAGAGACCAGGGACACGACAAACTCGACTTCCTTGGTCAGAATCGTGAATCTTCACTGAGGAATCTTTCTCTTATTTGAGTACCTCGTTCTTATTTTATTCTTCCATTCAAATCGTATCATTCTGATTTAGGAAGAGAATGGCCTGGGACTTGGTCATTTTCATTTTCACCCCCTTGGTGATGTGACGATATTTTATTCTCGCGAAAAAATGTTAACATTACAAAATTGATATTCTCTTAAACCTGATCGAGATTTATAAAATTCTCAAACAGAATTATGTTCTCTCCAATAATAATTAAATTTCTAGACGCCTGGAATTGGAAACAACTTCAAAATTTACTTGAAAAAAATTTCGTCTAATTTAAACGATCTATAAAAATCTGAATAAACGATAAAATATTTAATTGTTAATATCAAATGGAATAACTAAATTCTATCTTTAATTACATTCTTATATTATAGAGCTACGAAATAATATTCGTTAAAAATTTCACCGATAAATAAAGAAGCCCGGCAAATATTTCTTTTTATTTTAATTCGCAATAAAAATGACGATGGCGTCATTGCATCGAGATTTAAGTTTGGATTGCACGGTCCAAATCGCGATAAGCCAGTGAGAATTCTATCTTGAGATCTTTCGAATGGAAACACAGCTGGTGCGTAGTACGAGCCAGAACGATTGCAAAACGCACCCACGGCGCCAATTCCACAGCGTTGATGGCTCATTCGAATTCGTCCGACGAGCAAATCCGACGATTTTCGATCTTGCGGTTTCTATATTCGAAATCTCCGTGTTTCTTCGTTTCTCGTAGTCATTTATTTTCCACCCACCGATCGGAGCGTCTAACCAGTCCCGCGCTTACATCGCCGTTTCTTTAACTTGGGTTATAAGAACAGTGCCAGTAGTATAAACCGATATAGTCAGACGCAGGCGCGCGACGTCCGAACACCGGCGCGCTCGTCCCTCTCCTCCCTCTCTATAGTCACGAATCGCTCGTTCTCTCTCTTCTCACGCGCTCGCTGACACTGCTATCACTGTTCCCTCTACTTCCGCTCATTCGTGGCCCGCACGCGGTATCGTCGTGTCGCGCGATAACGCGCGGGTCTCGCATTGTTTTTTTTTCTTTCCTTCGCGCTCGCGAACCAAATCCCACGAGTACGAATTTGTTTCGTCCATTGTAACAAGATAAAGTGACAACGATAAATGAAGAAGTTTGAAGAAAATTCTACTTTATCAACATTGTATTATCGTGGACGTTAAGAACGTGAGCAGAAAAGTGAGTGAGGAACGATCGACGAAACATGACGCGATTATTATCGACGATTATAATATTCCACAGTAAATATAAAAATGATTAATCCCAGCAAGAACGAAGCGAAGCTTTCGCCGTAAAAAACCAGTGACATTTTTTATTCCCTCAGTTCGAAAGAATGAGTATCCTCGCGAAATCGGTAGTGTCCTCGAACAACGAGAAATCGAGAAGCTTCCGCTCGCATCTTCCCTGACACTGTACATTTTTACAAACAACATTTAATTGCCATTCGAGCATAAAATATTCTTCCTCAAACCACAAATCCACGTGAAAACAAAAAATTCAACCGATCTAAAAATAAATTATTGCGACGCCCGATTGAAAAATGGAAGTGACCATGAACGCAACTCTCAACGAGACCTGTACCTTGATGTTGATGAACTCGGACTCGATGCCGTATCGTTGCGGCCCGGGTCTCGATTCGTTTCATCAAGAATACGTGAAAATCCACGGATGGGCGAGTCTTCTCGTTTGCATATTCGGTTCCATAGCAAACAGTTTGAACATAGTTGTGCTGTCGCGTCGAGAAATGCGCTCACCAACGAACGCGATACTAACCGGTCTCGCGGTTGCCGATCTTCTGGTAATGCTCGAGTACATGCCATACGCGAGTCACATGTATCTTTATCACAGATCGAGAAGAGACACGTATACTTACGGTTGGGCGGTTTTCGTCCTTTTTCATTCGATTTTCACCCAAGTTTGTCACACGGTATCGATATGGTTGACGGTGACACTTGCCATTTGGCGATACATCGCAGTTGCCCATCCTCAACGCAATCGTGAGTGGTGCAATTGTCGCCGTACAGTATTGGCGATTGGTGGAGCTTACGTTATTTGTCCTTTGATATGTTTGCCGGTTTATTTCACTACGGCACTTACATCGAAGATCGAGATTCTCGACGGAGATGGACGTAGCGTTAATATGACTATTTACAACGCGACGATCGCGAACGAAACGATCAATTCTACGGGCGTAAGTGGAACGAACTTTTTTAATTATACATTATGGTTCGTCGATCTCAGCGAAACTATGAAGGTCAACGGTTTGCTGAATCTCATGAATTTTTGGATGTACAGTGTCGTGATCAAACTAATTCCATGTCTCGCCCTTACGATACTCAGTCTCAGACTTATTCTTGCCCTGATGGAAGCCAAAAAGCGACGGAAAATGCTCACGACCGCCACTCTCGTTAGATCCGACGAAAAGACTATTGATAATAATCATCATAGTTTCGAAACTGCGAATTCTACGAAAAAGTGCATCAAGAAAAAATCATCGAGACTTTTGGACAAAGAGAGACAGACAGATAGAACAACGAGAATGTTACTGGCTGTACTGTTGCTGTTTCTTCTCACCGAGTTTCCTCAGGGGGTTCTCGGACTTCTCAGCGTTATACTCGGGGATGGTTTCTTTCGTACTTGCTACGTCAAACTTGGTAATGTCAATTTTAACGAAAACGACTTTTCTGAATTTGTTTATGTTCGTGATTTTGCTTTTAGGACTTTTTTCTAAATATTTGATATCTTAGCAGATACTATACACTTTCATTAAGTTCACAAGCTTGTTCTTAAATCATTTCGCTACACAATTTTCATGAAATTTGTTAACTAAACGCTTTTTCCCAAAAATATGAATTACGTAAGTTTTTTAATTTTGATATTATTCGAGAGAGTTGTCTCTGTATGATAATTTTGCTTAGATATCTTGGCATTTGTGTCACAGCGAGAGCTTTGTCCTTACACCATCATTTCGCTACACAATTTTCATGAAATTTGTTAACAAAACAGCTTTGTCCTTACACCATCATTTTGCTACACAATTTTCATGAAATTTGTTAACTAAACACTTTTTCCTCAAAAATATGAATTACGTAAGTTTTTTAATTTTTCTTGCAAATTATTTGATATTATTCGAGAGGGTTGTCTCTGTATGATAATTTTGCTAAGATATTTGGGCATTTGTGTCACAGCGAGAGCTTTGTCCTTACACCAGGATCCAGAGAATGCATCCATACCATATGTGATCAACGATGTCTGACGGGACGACTCGAGCTACTCCACTTAGCGTGTTCACAGCCAAATATTATTCTCTGGTTATCACCGCCCTCTCGTCGTATTGCCTCGTGAAATTCTCATCAAAATCTCGTTAAACCACGGTCGTATCACGTTTTATTATCAACACGACACTCCGAATATATCATGGGTTACATAGCTGTCGATGCAATGTAAGCTCGTTCATATTACCACATCCTGCTCATCTCCCTTTGTCTTATTTATTATTCACTCGATTTTGCTCGTGATTTATCACCAATCAAATATATATGGTATACAGGAAAACTTGTTTACACGTAAAATTTTCAAAACGTCAGATTATGACGAAAGATAAAAAAATCCTATAAAAAAAAAAAAAAAACAAAAATCAAAATCCTGAAAATATTTCATTGAAATTAATTTGATTTCATGATTTACCAATATTTCTTTATTCATTGAGGAAATTGAAAATAACGCACTAGGTAAAAAAACATTCATTAAAAAAAACTTGACGCAAAAATCGAACAAGTAAATAAAACGTTATTAAACAAAATTAAATTTTGTTTAGACATTTGGAAATTTGATTTCCATTCTCTTTCATTTCTTCTTTGAATTCTTTGGTTTCTTTGTGTCAGAGGTACAAGCGCTTTCGGTAATTTTGATTAATCACCCACGAGCTTTGAGAAAAAATGATTCCCCATGACGTTGAACCTCGAGAGTCATGAAAATACTTCCACACATTACTCGACGTACTAGAAAAGTTTGTTGAAACACGAGTCTTCTTTCCTCCTCCTTAGCTTTCTCGCCTTTGCCGGTACTTCGTCTTGGCGCACTCGAACTTTTTCTCCTTCGAGAGAGTACGGTCTCTCCTTCGCTCTATCTCTATCTTGGTTGGTCAGTCTCGAGATATAATAATCCACGTGCGTCTCTTCCTGTGCGAAACTTCGACGTGTCTTTTTCTTCTTTTTCGTCTTATCTTCACATTTTCCTTCGTTGGTTCGAGGTTGTGGTCGCCATCGGGTTCTCCACTTCCCGAAAAAGAAAAGTCTCGTAATCCGCAGGTGGGGAAGAGCCGTTCTCCATCATCTTCTTCCTCTTTTTTCCTCCTTTTCCTCTTCTTCTTCTTCTTCTTCTTCTTCTTCAATCTTCTTTCCTTACGTACCTATATTCGCTCTCGACTCATTTTTTCCTCTTACAAACTTTATTAAAACCCGCGAGCCAAGATTTTTTCTCTCCTTTATTGGCTACAAAAAAATTAACTTTCTTTTTTCTTCAATAATGAAAGTATTTTATTTTTATTTTTCAAGGTCAAATTGTTTCCAAGAATTAGTACGTCGTTGATTTTTTTGATTTTGTTTTTTCAGTTCAAGTTGCCAAGCTCTCGTTTTATACTCGAGAAAAGAAACGGGTTAAAATATTCCAGATCGTTGGTGAACGCATTTGCGACGTTCTAACGTCGCGTTCACCGAAGGTTAATAACGCGAGGTCTTTCCTGGAAAAACTATTGTCCCGATGGAAAAAGACGGGAAGCACTAGAGTTACCAGAAGCTCGCGAAAGCAACAACGTAGTCGTTCTCGTATATTGGATTTTATCCGTTTGTATCCTCTGTTCTTTTTTTTTCCATAAAGTTGCTTTTGCGTCGAAAATATTTTTGAAAAAAATATCCGTAGGTTGGCGACGACGATATTGATTCGTATCGATTCACGTTGGCTCGAATCCAATCGGACTAGACGTACCTAAAGTGTTATTTTTTCTATTTCCGATATCGACACTTTCATTGGATACGAATAATCGAACTCGTGAATCAAAATATATACGATATAAAATAGCGACGTAGCTGGACAAATATCGTTTCAGATAAATAAAGGTGGATTAAAACGGGCCAATATTTTTAGAAATTCTGTACGAATGATTAAATACTTAAAATTGAATATTAATAAAAATATACGGTGTAGTTAATAAATATTTAATCAGAATTTTCATTCGGATGTTTCGTAGAATTTTTGAAAATCTCTTATCTCGATCTAGATTATATTTCCAAAATCTTAATATTCTATTATTTTATATGTTTTTTTTATTTATTTTTTATTAATTCGTCGCTTGTTTTTTTATCATGCTGGGAAATAGCCCAATATTTTTAGAAATTCGATGCGAATGATTAAATACTTAAAATTGAATATTAATAAAAATATACGGTGTAGATAATAAATATTTAATCAGAATTTTCATTCGGATGTTTCGTAGAATTTTTGAATATCACTTATGTCGATCTAGATTATATTTCCAAAATCTTAATATTCCATTATTTTATATGTTTTGTTTATTAATTTTTTAATAATTCGTCGCTTATTCTTTGGCCATGCTGGAAAACAGCACAATATTTTTAGAAATTCTATACGAATTATTAAATACATAAAATTAAATATTAATAAAGATATAAAGTATTATATACAGATAGTACTTATATTAATATAAGATATACGGTGAAAATAATAAATTTTTAATCGGAACTTTCATTCGGATGTTTCGTACAATTTTTGAAAATTTCTTATCTCGATCTAGATTATATTTCCAAAATCTTAATATTCCATTATTTTATGTTTTTCATTTATTTTTTATTAATTTATCGCTTGTTATTTTTTACCATACTGAGAAATAGCCCAATATTTTTAGAAATTCGATGCGAATGATTAAATACATAAAATTAAATATTAATAAAAATATACGTTAAAATTTTGTTTCCGATTAAAAAGAATTTTTAATCAGAATTTTAATTCGGATTTTTTGTACAATTTTTGAAAATCACTTATTTTAATTTTAATTTATTTCCAAAGTCTTAATATTAAATTATTTTATACATTTATGATTAATTTTTGAATAATTCATCGTTTATTTTATTGGCCATGCTGGCAAGCTCGAATGTAGCAATCTTGATAAATCCAATGTACGACCAGAAGGGTTAACCCTTGGCCCTTTTTCCCAGGCGTCTCGAGATCTCGACGCAATCTATTTCATCTCGTAAAAAAGCTCTACGAACGTCTTATCCTCCTCTCCTTTTTTTTATCAATTAATTAGCCACTTCTCATTGCTCAACCCTTGCACTTTATTTCAATCTTCCATCCAGCTTGGTTCAATTACTTAACAAATCTCTCTCGAGCAGCTTGACACAATCGACACTGAGGTACATATTTATACTTTCCTCGTATCGAAGGTTGAGAAAGAAGAAGAAAAAAAAAAGAGAAGATACGGAGATATTATACTCGTCAGCCTTGAACAATTTAAAAGCAACATCTCGGTTCACCTCGTGGGCGTAATTCGCACTCGTATTTCCCACCGGGATGAGTCACGTTATATTTTATTCCTAGCTCACTTTATTTCCTGTGGTCTCTGCAATGTACCCGAGATATGTATATAGCGAATTACAAAAGGGTGAGGGTAGATGGGGAAGTAGGAAGAGAATGATAGCAAGGCGAAGGGCAAAAGAAGAGAGCATTTTTTGGTTTCCTTTATTCGCCACAAGAGAAAGTGAAAGAAAGGGTGTACACGCAAATATTTCTCTCTCTACGTCACCGATGACTAGCCTCACCTGCTTTTGTTTCACCCCTATCATTACCCGCTATCTCTGGAAATAATTGCGTTTTAATTATACACTTGTACTCGTTTCTTTTTCAGCTTTTTTCTCATTTCCTTTGTTCATTCTTTAGTCACAATTATCTTTTTAATTCGCGCATCCTTCCAACTTGTTTAAAATTGTTCCTCAACAGTCTCTTAATTAATCGTCGAGAATGAATTTATACGAAAAGAAAAATAATACTTTTTCACATTTTTGTCGAGGAACAAAAAAATTGGGAAATTTTGTCAACTTTAATAATTATGTCAATTTATAAATTAAATATGGCGCGAATTAAAGTTTCCTGTAAATTATACTCGAATAACATTTCGACTTGACGTACGCTAATTAATTACATTAAACAAGAAGTAAAAGGTGGGAAGATTAACGAGAAGACACGTACGAAAATAAATGTATACGCGAATTCGTGCACTTAGGGGTGGGGAGGGGGAGGGGGATTAAACTAGTTCCGGGATTTCTATCCACGCCTTCGTGACTGAGCACGTTTACGAAAGAACGGAAGTATGAATAACCCGAGCATTAACGAACCGTTTTAGCCAGGTGGTCAAAGCTTTTGAGCTTGAACCCGGTGTTCATAAAGAACCGGAAATGAGTCGACATATTGCTCCTTGGTACTCAAACAAAATCGAACGATTTCGTCCATTTTCCAATCTATTATATTTCTTACTTTCGAGTCAAACGACTAATTAAATAATAATTAATCAATCGACGAACGAATTATCGTTTTATAATTAATTAATTAAAAATTCATTGCTTCGATCTTTTGCAATTAGTTAATTTATCGCTACAAACAGAATTAACGTTTATGAGAGAAAAAAAATCGTTATTGTGGCAGTTTTAATTTTTATCTTTGAACGATTTCGTTGCATATCGTAACGATGCAATTTACATTCCGAATAAAATTGTATTACCTTTATTACACAAGAATAATTATATCGAAATAAAAAAAAATGATCAATCGTAAAGTTAATTCAAATTGTATAATCGACAAAATTTCACAAGTAACAATTTTTCTCGAAATTAATCGTAATAATGTGCGACCACTTTTACAAAAAGCTCACTTTGATAGAAGAAAAAAAAAATCAAATGGCCCATAAAATAGTCCGAACGATGTCGCGGTTTGGCGAATTGGTCGATGGTTTTACGATTACGTATATACACAATTTTCCGGTGTTGAAACAGTTTCGTAAATCCCGGTCGCCCCCCGATTTTCAACATAAATGGAACTACCGACCACTCTCGTTCGCGATTTTTGTCGACCGCGTTGTAGCTCGTAATAATGTTTGAGGCGAGTGTGAAATGTTGTGGACTGATGAATTCTCAATATTGGTTTATATGGAATTATATACATGTATATATAAAACCAAGGGTAGGTTCACCCCCTAAAGCAATTCGTATGCCAACTTTCGTCTATAGTTTCACCTCGTTTCCCATTTAAACTCTTTTTCCCCCATAAACATTGAAACAGTGCAAATGCACCACCCCAATAAATATTCAAACCCCTTTGCGATTGTATTTAAACAGTGGAAAATTTAATTACGCTTTATATTCCTCGAAAAACAATTAAATCGTTCGTTTTTCGGTCGGAGACAAATTACCGGAATGTTATTTAACCAATTTTATTATTGTTCAACCCCCTGGGGTATGTTTGCACATCTAACGCATTCCAGTTACTGGCTAACTCTCCCATTCTCGTATAGGATTCCACATAACATTCAGATGTATATATATATATATATATATATATATATATATATATATATATATTAATCTATCTAAATCCTCCCCTCTCCCTCTCCATCCCCCCTTCCACAACAATAACTCAATCCACCGATATCCTTGTGGACTTCGCGATGATCCTGTGCATTTGCAACGACGGTATTAGTTAGCTTAGTCCTGGAATATCGCGATCAATATAATCCCATCTGTGTTATACGCGTACGCAAGTTTGCTAATTTCGACGTTGACTCTATTCTCATATCGCGGAAATTCATACAAATATCGAATCTTGGCAGGACGATTATAACCGGACGTACCTAGGTACAAAATTTCTAAAGAATTTTATGCAAATCCTTTTCTTCACTGGAGGTTATTTGACGTGTGTATGATTATACAAATTTTAATATCGCTCGTACATACGCGAAAAAACGACGCGTGATATCGTATTTCTTGATCTCTCGAAATCCAACCGAAAATTTCGATCAGGATTTTATTGTACCATCGATGTACGTGCACGTAATTCCCCGGATATCGTTCATCGATCGAGCCATGAATATTCAAAGTTCGAGCACAGTGTCGAACAGGGAATAGTGAAATTGAGACTAGAGAAACGCGTATCGTGGGGCGTTGCAACCTTGAAAATAAATAAAAAAAAAAATTATAGCGAGAAGCAAATAATACAACTCGGTTAAAGCGAGCGAGGAAGTATCGATGCGCAGTATAAGAGACTGGAACAGAAAGTTTTCGAGTTCGTTTAAAAGAGATACAGCCTCGTGTACCGAGAGGAAGTTCATAATTCGATGAAACAAGTAGTATAACTCAACAATTGGTCAGACGTAAAAACATCCTCTACGTTTTAACTTCCCGCGGACTTTCCGCACGTATTTTATCTTTATTTCCCTTTAGTTTTGGTCCGTTTTTTTTTCATTTTTACGTTTCTAGTCGCTTCCACGTTCGTAAACTCCACTGTCTCGTACCATTTTCTTTTCTCTCTTCCGTCCAGAGTTTCCGACTTGTCCGTCTCCGACGTTAATCCTGCACAATTTTATAGCACGAGTTTCTATGTATTTCGCAGTCTCCAGCCAACAGTTGTCCTCTTCATTCTCATCCTCGTCATCGTTTTCCTCCTCCTCCTCTTCTTCTTCTTCTTCTTCTTCTTCCTCGTTTTCTTCATTCTCGTCGTAGTCTCGAGGGCGAATTGCACTTTTGCATCGGCCAACGATGCTTTATTCAACCAGCTTTATAATAATTGCTCGAACGAAGAGTATCTAATTTACATTGAATTAAATTATTTACTTACGAACGAAAAGTCAACGAGGAAAAAGAAATTCCTTTTAGTAACGAAATTATATGAAAAAAATATACTCGTTCGTATTTATTCTCCTTTATTCCCTTTTATTCTACGTCATTTCATATTTAATTTGTCATTTTAATCCATCCTTTTTCTTTCTTTCTTGAATGAATGAAAATTCTTTTATTTGAACGAGAATTTTTTATATCAATTTTTATATTTCATACGTAAAATGTGCGGATGGTAATACAAGTGCGGACATATGGTGCGGACCACGTATATGCCCATCTGTGTTAGAGCTCGATGAGTAATAGGCAGCAAGCTCAGCATTTTTCCTCGATGAGAGAAGTGAAAATCGATCGTCATCGGAAGAGGGGTTGGAAGGGGGAGGAGGAGGAGGAGGGCGATACCTATGCACATACAGCAGCCTAGTAGTGCAGTCATGTGTCTTACGACCGGAGCTTGCACCACTTCTCCATGAGCCTCTAGAGACGAGCGAGAAAAAGAAAAAGAGGACGGGAGGAATGAGAAGTGGTCGAAAAGCTGCTGAATGTTCACTTGTATGCTAAGAATGCCGAGGATATCATGCCGCTTTCTAGCCCGACGAATAATCTATTCCACCCTTAATTAGAATATTTTTTAATTGCTTTTTTTTTCTATATTCATCGAACCATTCTTTTTTTCTTATTCGCGTTTATTCATCGACGATTTGCGTTTTTCATTACAAAAATTTATTTTAAAAAATGACAATCTTTGTTTTTCGTATAAGAACAACTACCAAACTCTTTTTTTCTTTAAAAATGAAAAAAAAATCCAAAATTTATTATCCCATCTTTTTCCGTTATTTTTCTTTCGGTGACAATTGGTAAAATTTTATGTAAATAGAGAACCAAAGGATTTACGACCTTTTGAGGAAATTGGAGGGTGTGAAACGCGCCCTAGTTACTCAAAGTATACATATACATACGTACGTGATATATATATAGTTTAGAAACTTGATCGAATACCATTAAGAGGCTGACCGGTGGTCACGTAACGTCGTTAGGATCTGCTCAGCCCCTTGGTCATTTCCACTCCCAACGCTTACTACAATCCTTGTCAGAAGCATACCCGTAGCGAACGTGCCATTTCTCCCACTGATGAACAAACATTTGGCTTTCTGTGCGATTCGCCTTAATGCGCTACGAAACGAGCGACGAAACAACCACTAGAACGATGATGAGGTTTGAGGATCTCTCTAAGGGAACTTGAAATATATATATATATATATATATATATATATATATTACAAGTTCCCTTTTATATATTATATATATATATATATATCAACTTTTCCACATTATATATATATATATAATGGGTGGTAAAATGTGGAAAAGTTGAAAGACACATTGGACTAGGAAAAAGACATAAACGCGTATCTATAAATGTAAGGAAGAGGTCGTATATAAATACAACCCTCCCTTACTCGTTGTCCCTATTCCACTTTTACGAAATAAGAACGAGGCAGTTCGACGAAAACAATGCAGAAAACGTATAAAAACAAAAACCATTGGAATTGGACTTATTCGAAAATGATTTGAACACGTGGATAATGTTAAATCGTGTGATATCGATTTTATCCCATAACGAGAAAACCCACGCGGATTGAATAATTTCCTTGTTTATTCGACATGTCGTTAGTTCGGGGTACTTAAAACGATAATTATCATCATTTTGCGAAATTCGATTGGAATTCAATCGTTCGAAAGATTTCATATTCTCGATCGAGGGAAACTTGAAAGATTGCATTACCAATTTAAATAGAGCGAATCGTGGCACGGTAATTGCGTCGTTGTAATTAAAGCAAGATTTTCCTATCTGCAAATTTATTCGATGCATTTAGATGGGCTTATCTGTGTCTGCTGTATTCGCATTTTATATATCAACCTCGCGTTGGTAATATTTCTTACGCAAGTTCCTTTTTTCTATTTGTTTTTTTTTTTTAACTATGCACGAGCTAAGTTTTGTCCATGTGTTTTTATTTTGGGTGTGACAATTATTCGTATTATTGCTCGATAACGCACGAAAAACGTTTTTTTTTTATTCCTCGCTCGACGTTTATTTTATTCTTTTCGTTCGTCTGATTTCAGGCGAAGTGATGGACATTCTGGCGTTGATAAATTCGGCGATAAATTTCATTCTCTACTGCGCCATGAGTCGACAATTCAGAATGACGTTCAGTCAGCTTTTCTGCAGATGGAAGCTCTTCGGTCGTTGGACACCGGTTCCCCAGCACCAGGACAACAATGGAAACACCGGAACTAATCACACCGTGACACAGGTCACTCAGGTGTAGCACAGGCATGCCGGACGAACGCTTTGCTATCCGTTGTAGAATTTAAAAAAAGGAACCATCCCGTTAGAAATGAAAGATTTAACAAAAACAAGAAGAAAAATAAATAGCAAGTCGTAACGAACGATAAAATTCATAGCTAGAATGTGTTTCAACCCTTTCGCGTAGAAATGAAATTTTCCCTCGTTTCGTTTTCTGAGATTCGTAGCTGCCGTTGATTGATAACGAAAAATGAAAAATGGAGGAAAAAGAAAATTCTTTTTATCAAACGCGGTTATGCGGATAAATAATGAATTTCCATTTTGTAACGGAACTCGATTTCCTATCATGAAAAATCAATTCAAACCACTTGAATTTAACGAAAATCACATTATTCCTTTTCCATGTTAAAAGGCTTGCTGGAATGTTATAGAAAAAAATTCCATTATTTAATACGCGCTCGAACGATAACAAAAATCAGCGGACAAAAATCGTCTCGTATTCCCGCGCGATTAATGCAAACAGCGAGTAAAATTCCCCGAAATTACATTCAACCTCGAATTTTCTTTCTCTCGCTATATTCGACACTGTCGTGCGTTATATTGGCCAAATACGTGAGGAAATATTCGCGGGTAAATGAAAACGGACAGGAGAGCTTGTGTATTCGTCAAACGAACGAACACCGATCGAGAAAGCTGCGGCGGTGGCAAACTCGCTTCGTTAATTGCAATTGCACCCCCCCCCCCTCTCCGAGTTACCGGATATTTCAACCCGCGCTACACCTCTGGCGATCGCGATTTCACGTGACAATTACTGTGTCATTGATACAGTCCCGATACGACTGAAATCTAGCGAGAAAACCCGCTGGAAACGTCGTAGAACGAAGATAGAAATTTTCCCAGTAGTACAAACCGACTTTAGTCAGACATCTCTTTGATCTCGTTAATAATACAAAAGAACCGTTTTCCCATCGATTGTAAAGAAGTTTCTCGATGTAAAATGATAAAAACACTTCTTACAACTCGTTCTATGACACACATTTGCTCTATAATGATCGATATTAATCCATTTATCGATAACAAGTTATTCTCAATTTAATTTCGCGAGTAAAGTCGCGCAATTGCGAATAAATTTATACAAATTTCTTCCCGTGGAAAATATATCGTGACGCGAGAATGACGATGCTAAAAAAACACTTTTTCCTCTTCCCGAAGCTACGAGAAATATTTTATCTTGCTTTGAACAAATTGACGATCTTTCACCTTTGTTTTCCCCTCTGGCACTGACATTGACTTTATCTTCCAATTCTTTCGTTTCATCTTTCCCGTCCGTTTCCAGAGACTCTTTGTTATCTCCGATATGGATCACGCACACAATAGATAGGTAACCGTTCAACGCAGCCATTTCCAAACCAGTCTATTAGCGGAGAGAAGCGAAAAAGAAAGCGAGAGTCGAAGGAACGATACGAGGAAAATTGACAAGGGGTTTTTCCGCTTCGTCTAACGTTGTCCGTTGCGTTTCTTCTCTTCTACTCTCGTTCTATCGTAACACCTTCTCGTCTCCTTCTATGGAAATTTCACTGTGACGTATATAAAATTTTCAATTTCAAGTTAATACAAAAAATCTTTCCCTCCATAATTTTTATTCACGAGACTTTATTAAAATTTCTTCCCGTTAATCTTAAACTGTTGCGTATTTTCTTTTTTTGTCCGGAACAATTTTCATTCTCGCTCGTTTTCTTTGTCGCAAAAAAGAAAGTAATTCTGTCAACGTCGATTATTTTTATTTTTTCCAATCTTCATTTCCTATAAAATTGCTCGGACAATCGAGTCTCTTGAGTGGTAGTAAAAGACAAAAAAAAATCAAGAGAGATCGATTGTAATAGTCTCCCTTTTCATCCCTACGGTCTCTAACTTGTATGGAACTCTGTTGGACCGTGTTTTCATTGTTATCTCAAGCGTGTTCTCGTTCAGACGTCGATTCACGCCAATACCACGCGAAATTTTTTTGCCATTTCGTTCGTGGTCTATTTTCTTCATTACCGTTTTCAACCTCGAAGCAATAAAAAAAAAAAGCAAGCATAACCGCCCCTCGATAATCCAAATTGTCATTTTCTTTTCTTTTCAATCAACGGCAATGCGTTCTCATTAAGCTAATCAACGGACATAAGGAATAATTGTCGAATCGCGAGAAAATTTTACGCGTAACGACAAACACGCGATGGATAATAATCCTCGCTCGAGGATTTTTGACAAATGCAACAAAACAAAAAACACAGAAACGTATCGCGAAGAATGTTTAGACTGTTGTAGAAACGAGACTGATACGAAAGGAACTCATTTTTCTCCGTAATTAAAGATGAAACGTTGAAAAACTGGAATATTAAGAAAGATAATTTAATTAAGAAAGATAATAAGAAAAAATAATTTCAACTCGGCAATCGCTGTTCAACGTTCTAGAGCGTAAAACGTTTGGGTGAAAAATTTTATGTCCGATCCGCCAAAACAAAAACGCATCGCAAAAATTATAAACGAGAATTAGCAAAAGAAAAGAGAAAAAAAAAACATTGTAAGATTAAAAAAATGGGAGACAAAAGAATTTCAAACGGGCGGGATAGCAAAACGTTTTCCGGCATTTCGTCAAAAGTTAATCGATTATTCAATACGCATCTATAAATATATTATTTATATAAAATAATTGTACAGTAATTGTAAATTATGAAGAAAACCAAAAAAAAAAGATGAATTGTTCGGCAGAGCAGAATTTATTTTCCTAAAAAGAAGAGAAAACAAAAATGAATATACTTAAAAATTAAATTACTTTTCGAATTAAATAAATAAAAGAAGAAAAAAAAGAAGAAAAAAAAAACAAAACAAACAAAAAACATAAAAAATTGAATCGTGGCTGTAAAATATTCGTTGGAATAACGTGCTCGTCGTAAAAATTACGACGATCCCGTTGGTTTTTCGTTCCGAAAATCTTTGGAAAATTTTATTCTGCTCGTTTCCGTTTCGATAATTCCCCGGAGCGGGAATTAGACGAGGGAACAGAAAAAAAAGAAAGAAAGAAAGAAAAAAAAACAAAAAAAAAAGTTTTGCATACGAGAAAATACGCTTTATTCGGTACGCTCGGGGGAAAAAAAAAACGTAACGATAAAATGGAGATCGCGCCGAGAGTAGAGGGTGACTTTTTCGTTTCAAGTTCGATCTCATGCAAAAAATCGCGCTAGGCCGTTATTCAGTCGCGTTTTATCGCGGACGTTTATTTTATTTATCTTTTTTTTTTTTTTTTTTTTTTTCATTTCGTCTTTTTACTCCAGTACGATTTCGCTTCTACTCTCGCGTACCACTTCCTTAAAGCTCTACGCGTTATGGGACGTACCAAGTTTTATATCCGAAAACAGAGAGAGAGAGAGAGAGAGAGAGAGAGAGATAGAGAAAGCAAGCGAGAGAGAAAGACTGAGAGAACCCGAAAGTATCGCTTCGCGATAAAAGCACGTACGTCACTCACTTTCTCCGTCGGCCTGGTGGGTGCGTTCTATACGCGGCGAAGCTTTTGACGTCGTTTCTCTCGAATCTTCTCTCGAAGCGAGAGATCTTTTCTTCCGCGAAGAATAAGCGCCCCGACTCTCGCCTAAAAGCGACGGCGTAACAACTAACGCTGACGAACAAATCCCCCTTTCACAGTCGTATTATGTACTGCGGATCCGCGTAATGCGCTGATAGCGCCGAGAGACGATAAAAAACGAAAGATGAAAAAAGAAGAAAAAACAAAAATTCAAGCTTTGAGGATTTACCAAGGACGCGTTTACAGTATGTTAGTCAAGTCGAGACGGGTTACTCGTCTTTCGAATTACTTTTGAAGGATAGAGATTTTCCTGTTTTATTTTTGTTTTTTGTTGATATTTTATTTTGCCAAACGTGACGTATCGACATTTTGAATCTAGGAAATTATCTAATTATCCAGGGAAATCTAGGGAATTATGTAGGGAAAATTATCCAGGAAAAAAAATTGATTAGATTATACGAGTTTCATACGAGAATTCGTCCTTCCATATTTTCAATAAATTCGAATTGCAAATTCGGATTTTTATTTAATCCGAGAGGAAGTCGATGATTTTTTTATTATTATTTCGAATTATTTTTCGTCATTTTCTTGTTTTTTCTTGGGATTTTATCGTTGGCATGAAACAGGGTGGATTATCGCATTCAGCCTTATCTCATCTCGTTGATCCCTTAAGGGCCACTTTCCACTCGGAAATTTCCAATATGCGACAAAAATTTGTATCGTCTTGGAATAATTTTTTTTTCCTTTTTTTTTTTCTTTATAGATTCTTCTTTTTTTATGTACCTACGCCATATTGCGTAAAACGGATGAATTTTTTTTTCCTTCGTCATTTCGTCTCGCCTTCCTTCCAATGGTTTCGCGCAGTTTCCAGTAGCTAATAGCACGAACCGATGGTCGTTACGAAATCCCATTTTCGTGGATTTACCGTGCACAGCCCATATGGTCGATTTGGTAGCGACGATGGCAAAATCGACACCGCGATCATGCCTCTTGTCTCGTAAAGTCTACGTCCCATTTCCATACTTTTATCGTTTCGCATTTTCGCCAAAACGATACGAGACACGTGAGATTTCTACTTTTCTTTTTTTCGTTCTCTTTTGCTTGAAACAGGTCCGAGGTTTCATTTAAAATACAAAAATCACACCTTTATTTCGTTCGAGGCCTTGGGCACTCGGGGATATCGTTGATACGAAAATTGAGATTACGTTTATTTCACGTGGGCGTGAATCAAATCTATTCGTGAACAAAGCTCAACCCCCACTCGAATTTCCATTCGCGTCGTCAACCATTTTTCCAGCCACTCGTCGCGCTTCTCCGATGGCAATTTTCAAGTGAAAGCTACAACATCGTGTGAAGCTTACCGATCGAACTTAAAAAAAGTCAACGGTTTTATCGAAAGAAAGAGAGAGAGAGAGAGAGAGAGAGAGAGAGTGAGGGAGAGAGAGAGTGAGGGTGAGAGGGGGGGGGGGGTGATGAAAGAGATCGATCGAGGAAAGTCATTGAAATTTGAGATTTTACGTTGTCGATCATGCCGGTTGTGAACAACCCCCGCACGTGTCCGGAAGGACCGAGAGGGGGTTGCTTTCCCGCACTTAATAAAAAGAGTACGAGCATCAAGGGAATATGTTACCGGTGTGTCGTCGCGACAAGAGCCGCTTTCCGGTTCCTTTCGATACTCTTCATCCCCTTTCTCCTCACTCCCTTCGCCCATCCCTTATCGCCCACCACTTTTCAACCCTCTCAACGACGAGGGTTTCGGGTAACTCTCTGTACCTTTGCATGTCGGAGATTAGAGCGCCGAACACAAGCTCCCCGCACACGAATTATCCAACGAGTCGTCAGCGATCCGAGTGAACAAAATGTAGGCAATTAATTTATTCGAACAATTTTCGTGGTGGTAAAATTCACATCGAGGCTTAAATATGTTTCTTTGATTATTCGAATTGGGAAATACAAAATTATTCGCAAATCATTCTTTTCGATCAAATAATTTCAAATAATTATTTTTAAATTATTACGTTTTTATGATAATT